>CAWUFW010004829.1:1250000-1455044 GCA_963921515.1 Calotriton arnoldi | reverse complement strand
GCAAGGGTACTGCTACGCAAAAACTTTCCGGATCCAGCCTGACGCCTGGGGATATTCTAAGGTAAGGAATCTGTCACTAACTACTGTCTCTTACAGATATATCGTTACACAAGTTAGTAACTTGTGCGTTAGGCTTTGATTAAGCTGAGTCATAATATATATGAACATTACCAATTACATGTATGTTATATGTTGCCTTGTTTTTTAATTCAGCATTACAACAAACCAAGTCTTTTTAATATAGTTTTATGCTGCTTTTAACTTTAGAAAACATGTGTATTTCTTTTTGTATAATTATCAATAAATAGATTTATTTTTTCTAAATTTTTGGATTGTGACCTTGGACTCACTATTGTACCCTTTTGGAATGTATGGTGTATGTGGAGTGGTGTAGAGATTGTGTGGTAGAGATCACTATGAGTGGATGTGACTAGCAGCCAATACTACTTACATAGGATAGTCCAAAGGAAACTGTTTTGTTGATACTGCTCAAAAGTTATTAAACACATAAGCAACACATGTTGCTGAGCAGTTGTAGGCGCTTTGAAAAGGTTGACTGGCTACCTTTCTTTTGCTTATTGCTATAATTTTGTGTTAAACTGGTACTAATAAGGTGCAGTCAATTCCCAGGAAGTGTTAACAAATGTAAAACTGACAAATAATGAAGTACCATAAAATGTCCCTCATTATGCTGCATAATTTGCCTTTTCTTCCCGCATAATTTACTCAACCCTGCCGCATAATTTGGCCCTTCCCTGACACAAAATTCCAGTGGCCCAGAGGAAGTGGGTGGAGCCAGTGGAGGAAGTGAGTGAAGCTGAGGAAAGTGGGTGTGGCCTTTGACAAACATTTGAGCACCTGTACTTCATTTTTTACAAATTAAGCACTGGCTACAGTGCATCTAATCGATCTAGATAGGAGCTGCACGTAGGATTGAACAGGTTCTGTGGGATAGGTCTTCAAGCCTTCGAGAGCCATGCAGCAACACACCCTCTGACAGTCAACCACGTGTGCTAATGCACACTGCAGAGAGCAGAGAACTAGTGCAAACATGCCCACTAGGTCAGACAACGAGACATGGCAACGTTTGAGGTGTGCAGGACTTTGTGGGTAAGAAAACTTTGTGGGATCCATGCGAGGCACACCACCCTCGACTCCCTTGGGCGTATAGTTTTCAGAAATAATTTGGTTTGGTAATTTCCCTAGGTGGCTGCCGATCCCTGGCCAAAAAAACGCTACTATCCCCAATGCCAGATCAGATGGAAATGTCAATGTCTCCACCTTGTATTTTGGAGCTTTTCCTGTTGCAGACCCTAGGCCTACAGACACAGGTGAGATACCATTTGTATTGGGAGGTTTTGGGGAATGCTGGGTAGTAGGACATTTGTGGAACCCCCCAGTATCCAGAACCTTGCATCACAGAAATGTGAGGATAATTTATTTTTTTAGTCAACGTTTGAGGTTTGCCAGGGCTTTTGGGTAGGAAAACCCAGTGAGAGCAATGCAAATCACCCCACCCTGGATACCCCCTAGTGTCCAGTTTTGAAACATGTGCATGTTTGATAGGTTGCCCTAGGTGCTGGCTGAGCTAGGACCCAAAATCCACATCTACCCACATTACAAAAAAAGGGTCAGTTTTCAGTGGAAAAATGTGCATTTAGGTCTCTTTCCTGTCGTGGGCACTAGGCTTACCCAAACAAGTGAGGTACCATTTTTAACGGGAGACTTGGGGAAACGCTACGTACTAGGAAATTTGTGGCTCCTCTCAAAATTTCAGAACTTTCCATCCTTAATATGAGGAAAATCTATTTTTTAGTCAATGTGTGAGGTTTGCAAGGGCTTCTGGGTAAGAACACCCAGTGAAAGCCACACAAGCCACCCCATCCTGGATTTCCCCAGGTATCTAGTTTACAAAAATGAGCAGGTTTGCTAGGTTTCCATAGGTGCCAACTGAGCTAGGGACCAAAATCCACAACTACTCACATTGCAACAAAAGGGTCAGTTTTCAGTAGAAAAATGTGATGTGTCCATGTTGCATTTCTGTGCCTTTCCTGTCCCGGGCAGAAGGCCTACCCACACAAGTGAGGTACCATTTTTATTAGGAGACTTTGGGAAAGGCTAGGTAGAAGGAAATTTGTGGTTCCACTCTGATTCTAGAAAAAAATTTAATCACAGAAGCGTTGGGAAAATATGTTTTTTAGTCAATGTTTGAGGTTTGCAGGGGCTTCTGGGAAGTAAACCCAGTGAGAGCCATGCAAGTTACCACAGCCTGGATTCCTCTGGGTGTCTAATTTCCAAAAATGTGCAGGTTTGTTATGTTTCCCTAGGTGTCGGCTGAGCAAGGGCGCAAAATCCCCAGCTATCCACATTGCAAAAAAAGGGTCAATTTTCATTGGAAAATGGGATAAGTGTAAGTTGTGTTATGGGCCTTTTCCTGTTGTGGTCACTAGGCCTACCCACACAAGTGAGGTACCACTTCTATTGGAAGGCATGTGAGAATACAGAATAGTAGAACAAGTGTTATTATCAATTGTATTTGTCTGCATTTGTGCCGTCCAAATGTAAACCAGTGTGGAAGAAAGAAGATATTTTTGAAAAATGCCCTCTGAATCAAATGCTAGTATGGATACCCAAAAATACAGATATGTACAAATAACCACTGCTCCTAAACTCCGTATCTATTGTCCATTTTACATAGGCTTCCTTGATACCCATTTTTCACTCTTTAGATTTTACCATATGAATTGCTCTATACCCGGCACACATTGTAAAACCAATGTAAGGTGCAGCTCAGTTGTTCTGGATACCTCAGGTTCTTTAACAAACTACAAACCCTGTATATCCTCACAACCAGAAGGGTCTAGCGAACGTAATGGTATATTCTGTGTGTAATTCAGCCATCGTGACAAGAAGTTACAAATGAAAACGTTGTCACAAATTGCCATTTTTTCCTACTCATTTTAAATATTTTTTATGTAAACATTTAAGCCCTCATTTTGAGCAGACTGCTACCAACAGGCCGTCGGTATAGTCCGCCCGACATCCAGGCCATCGGTCCGACCGCCAGATTGCAATACCGGCGGTCAGAACGATAATGTTGGTGGGATAGACCGCGGCCTTCGACAGGCTCTAGCCTGTCTGGGTGGTGGTAGTACTTTAATCCCTACAATAGAGGCAGTGCCTGCGCAGGCACCGCCGTAGGGATTAGGATGTCCCTTTCAAACTGCCTTTTCATGGCGGCCTCACTGCCATGGAAAGGCAGCCAGAAAGGGACTTTGGGGGCCCCTAGAAGGGCCCAGTGGGCCACTGCTAAGTGGCCAGGGGGGCACATGTGGTGCCCCCCCACACATCCATGCACTGTGTGCCAGGCATCACATGATGCCTGGCACACGGTGCATGGATGTTTGTAAAGCGCCTTTTTCTACTGCTGCTTGTGCTGCAGCCCTTTTCCAGGCCGCAGCATAAGCCAATGTAGAAAAAGGCATTTTACAACCGCCTCCGCAGCAGTCGTATCATAATAGGGTGGGCGGGACGGCCGACACATTGTCAGACGGTCACCTGCCTGCCGCGATGGCGGTCGGATGCTCGTCTGACCGCCATCATAATTAGGCCCTAAGTTTCTTTGAGAAAACCTTGAGAAATCTACACAAATGGCCCTTGCGGAATTCAGAATTTTGTCTAATTTACAGGAATTTATAGCTTTCTGAGATGACCCATGGGTTTCACACCGGTTTCCACTACAAACTGAAAGCACAAAAAATAGCAAAAAAGGAACTTGGAAAAATTTCAAAAGTGTGGTAAAAAATAGGTTTTTGGATTGAGCTCTGCCTGTTTCTGAAAGCCGGGAAGTTAGTGACTTTAGCACAGCAAACCTTTTGTTAATGCCATTTTTAGGAGCATTTTCTTCTTATTTTTCGCCCAAAAAAACAAAATGTAGCTACATTTTGGCTATTTTCTCCATCCTCTCCAAGGGAATCCACAAGCCCTGGATAACTTTAGAATCCCCAGGGTACTGGAAATAAAGTATGCAATTTTGCCATGGATACCTTATGTAGAAAAAAGTTATGAATGCCTAAGCGCGAAGTCCCCCAAATAGCCAAAAAAGGGCTTAGCATTCTAGGGGCAATTGTTATCCCCTCAGTCGTCTAGGCCGGGATCAGCTGCACTCTACTGTCATTGGGGTACACATACCATTTGGTTATGCCTTCAGCACCAGGATACCCTTCACCAGGGCGGCAGTTTTCACTTTATAAGTGCCTTAACCAAACCTAATATAACCTAGGCAATACAGGGATGCAATGCCTTGTTTGACGAACTTGATGGTAGACCAATCCACGCTGAAGTTCAATTGAAGCGAGATACAAAGTATTCCATCTAAAAGGTTTCTTTAAATGTGCTCATACATAGACAAAAATGTTTTATCGCTGACCATTATCGGATTTTTTCAGAAATAAACCTCAACTGGAGGTCGTTTTTGACCACTACAGTATGCATAGCAGAAGCAGTATGGTTAATAACCTATATTCCTTTAATAAGTATTTTGAGCCATTAACAGTAAAGACATATTGCATTTTGGATTAGTATCCCATTATGTATTTAAATATTTCTCAAAAGTAATGCACTGCACAAGAGGGTGTGTTGGTCATTTCTTAGAAGTTTGGAAGCCTTGATGAGAGGAAAAGCTTGCTGGGACAGTTTGGAGTAATGTGAAATTTATGGAAAACCGTCATCAGATCAATGAGGAAATGAGTTCTATTTAGCTTGTTCTTCTGAAAACATTGGGCCTCATTAGGATGGGATGTCCGACCGCCATCCATTAGGAAATGGGACCGTCCGATTACAAGTCGGCGGTCCCGCCAGCCGAATTAGGATGCGACTGCCACCACGGCAGTCGCAATGTCTATATTTTGTATTGCGGCGGGAGCTGTGGGCTGCAGCACACGCCACAGTACAAAAAATGGACATCACACATATCCCTGCACTATGTGGCAAGCACCATGCGGTGCCTGCCACATGGTGCAGGGATATGTTCCAGTACCCAAAGCTGAGGCCCAGGGGTGAAGGGGTCCCGCTACGGGCCCCCAATGTCCCTTTACGCCAGCCTTTTCAAGGCGGGTTCACCTCCATGAATGGGCCGGCGGAAAGGAACATTGTAACACCTACGGCGGTGCCTGCCAGGCACGTCACTATTTTAGGTATTACTGCTCCTCCAACGGAGCCCGTAGCATCCGTGGCGGTGGGTCTCTCCGACCGCCAAAGAACCGCCTGCCATCATAATGAGCCGGGCGGTAACGCAGTCACAGATGGCGGTGGGACCACCACCAATGGGGTGACGGTGGTGGTCCCACCCCCATCGTAATGAGGCCCATTGTTCCAATTAGGCTACATTAACTTTGTGGTCAGGACACAGTGTTTCTAGTCCAGAACCTTTACACACTATTGTTATCAGGTGAGACAGGCTACTTAGTTCAATTAGAGCTGCTGTTTTCATTTTAAATAGGACCATTTGGCAGCAGCCGCAAACACTCACACTAATTTTTCAATACCTACTAACATCAAATCTGCACTTTAATTAAAAGAAATGAATGGCTCTTGCTTTTGTCCCCGTTAGCCCCACTCAAAGTACAAATATTATGATCTAATATGCTGAATCTAATACACGGCCAAAGAAAATAAATACCCCACTTCTAAGTATTTTGAGGACACCTGGATGGATCGCATGCATCGGTCAAGACACAGGGCCATATTATCAAGAACGGCGCAAACATTATCGCCGCTTTAGCGGCAGGAAACTGCTGCTAAAGCGGCGATAAGGGGCTTGATAATATGCCCTATAGAATTCCAATAGAAGCCCAGGTTTGATGTCCTTGACACCAGAACCTGGGCTTCTATTGGAATTCTATAGGGCATATTATCAAGCCCCTTATTGCCGCTTTAGCAGCAGTTTCCTGCCGCTAAAGCAGCGATAATGTTTGCGCCGTTCTTGATAATATGGCCCACAGACTTGCACCCTCTTTCTAAATTCGATGGTGGAACATCTGTGACAGCACACAAACACAAAGAAGCACAACAAATGCTGCCTCCTAAGGATGACGCAATACTTTCCAAGGAACCCTAGGTAGACACTTCCCAAGCCTTTACCAGTTCCTTGAAATCCTGAAGAAAGAGCACAGATACCAAGAACAAATGCAAAAGCAATCCTTAGCCCAAGCTCTCTGCCCTAAATATTCCAAACAGACTAACCATGTGCAGGACAGGCTAGCGAACAAAGTCTATAACATACAAGGTTTAGATTACCTGGAATCACTAGCATAAACTCCAATATAACAGAAACAGCTAACGTAATTTAGGTTTCAATTTTTTTATTGAGTGAACATGCATAAAAAATATAAAATACAGACTACTACATCAAACATAAATGAGTATAAAAGGTGGTACGTGTGCGCAGAGCTTCTAACGTCATGTGTATCAATGTGAAAACATATTGCTATATTATCCCTCTCTGAAAGCTCCCTCAGGGTCAACAACATTGCTCCCCCACATGAAACAGGGGAGTGTATGGTAGAAAGAATGGGATAAGAAACCTCAGAATCTATCTGTAGCACGTACTACTCTTGCAGATGTATTTCTATGAGCAATCCCTTGGAATCAATATCAACCTAGTTAAGGGCAGCACGCCCTTGGGGCATATTATCTAGGAAGTGGTGGTGAGAGGCGTTAGCCTCCTTGGCTTAACGCCTCTCATCGCCACTTCGGAAACGCAAGGCTGCACCATATTACCAAGGATATGGTGCAGCCTGGCATTTCCCCCTGCGATGGCGCTAAGTCTCACGACTTAACGCCAACGCAGGCACCCTGCACCAGAGTGCAAGGGTGTCTGCGAGCAGGGAGGTTTGTTTATGTACAGGAAGGTGTCCCTTCCTGTACATAAACAAACCTAAAATGCCATTTTGTAACTTACATGTGTGCCGCTTCATGCAGCACACATGTAAGTTACAAAATGGCATTTTAAAAAGGTTCGTTTATGCACAAAGCAGCACACATAGAAAAAGCAAAAACGAGGAGAAATGAAGCATTTCTCCTCGTATCGCCACCTTAAGACCAGGATTTTCCTGGTCTTAAGTTCGGCGCTGCCACCTATTATCGCCTCTCTTGATAATAGGTGGCAGCGTCGAGATGAATGGGTGTTGCGGTGGAACGCCCACCGCAACACCCACTGCACGCCCCCTTCACGCTAAGTTTAGCGTGAAAGGGGCACTATTACCAAGGCAGCGTTAAGCCACTTAACGTGGCTTTTAGCCACGTTATGTGGTTTAACGCTGCCTTGGTAATAGGGCGCTGACCCTATCGCCACCACAACGTCACAAAAAGTGACGTTGTTGTGGCGATAGGGGCTTGGTAATATGCCCCCTTGTGTCTAAAAACCAGAGTTAACATTCCACATCTGTCTTCCTAGTGCCCATAGTTCCCTGGCCCACTTTGGAGTGTATATTTGCAATAAATGATTCACAGCCTCAGTTTGGGAAAAATGAGTTCTTCCATCATAGACAATTTTCAGTACCACTGAAAGCCATAAAGATACCTCTATTTGAAGTGCCAATAAGTTCTTCTTGATCTTCTACAGCTGTTGATGTCTTCTACCAATTCTGCGGCCGTAGTCTGGAAAGATCATGATAGGTCTACCCTTCTGGTGGATCAACACTCTCTGGAGAGCAGTCTGGAGAACCATCTCTTTTTCCTTTGGACTAAGGAGCTCCGCATAAAGGTTCTACTTGCTTCAATGTTGCCTTTTCACTTCTTCCTTGGTTCTCTGTGGACCCTGCTCACTGCCACTCAGGGGTATGTTTCTGGCCCAAACACCTCCATTTCAATAAAACTCTGTATTTTCATGAGCATAAAAGCACCCCAAGCTCTCAAGGAATCATGAGGATCCAGGCAGTCAACACCCTTGAAACATCTTCAAGACGTTCCAGTCTGCCCTCTGTCTGGATCCAAAAGGTCACAACAGTCTTTAAATGTATGCTTTGTCTTACTTTTGGACTGCAAGTTCCCACCGCTAACTCCAGATTTTGGGCCTTTGCATCTCTTCTTGTGTCAGGTCTTCAGTCTGGGTCAGCTGTATGCTAATTGGGGAGAGGGTGTCTTAAATTATGGAGACTTGTTTGTCGATAGACTTAGTGATGTGGTGGGGTTCCTGCAAAATTTCCAATATTTTGGACTTACTGTGCAACTGTCCTTTTTCACAGAACCTCCCAACTTCATTTCTCTCAGCATCACTCAGTGGTCAGGGAGTTTGTGATTAAATAAGTCTTTCTTCTCTCTTTCCTCCCGCTTGCCTTATTTAGGTGGTATTTTGTAGTCCTTCTTTAGGGATCTCTCTCTGATTTCAGCGCTCTTTCTTCTGTTGTCCACCCTTGGTAACAAGTGCCTCGGCACCTCACTTCTCATCCTCCTGGTGGTGTTCTGCACCACAGTCCTAGGGCCTTAGAGAGAGTGCAATCCAGTCAGCTCTGATAAGCTGCTACCTCTCTCTATCGAATAAACTGGAACGCATACCTTCACCCAGGTGTGAATCCAACATGCTGTGTAGAAGCTGTCTTTATGATGCCCCATTGCTCTCTCCTCCTGTAGGCGGCTAGTGGGCAGACGACATTGTCTGCAGTTTACACTGGAGAAGTGGCATTCGTGGGTGGTATCAGCGACCAGTAGGCATGAGAACTGAATGCGCAGGTTGTATCTGCTGGGTGGTCTCCATCTCCAGTTGGCAGACTTCCTTCTGGCACCCGAGGCTCCAAAAGAGTCGAGCTCCGCTTGCAGCAAAAGCAATTTAACACGAACAGTAAGCTAACCTACCATACCAACACAAAACACTCATCCTAAAACTAGAATTTTTATTTTGTCAAGAAAAACTTGCTTATGTAACTCATCCACATTTTCAATTGTTGGACATATCTTCCTGTTAATTGTATGAAAGAATTAAAATTACAGGTCCCTGTATGCAAATGGAAAATGAAATACCAGGTAAACAATGTACACATACACAAACAAAACTTCAAAACTGCAGAACACATGTTCACAACATGCTATATAACATAAATCATGCATCACGGATATAATTAAACATAAATATAACTATGAACAATTTTTAAAATAGAATCTAAGAAAAGCAACACATTTCCTATGAAGTATACAAAACATTATACACAACATATTTCACAATTTGACATAAATATGATATCCTTCAAGCAACAAAGTATGACACATTAAAAATAATAGCTTATATGAAAAGCTACACAAATATCAGTACAATATAAATAAAATAATGAAATTGCTCACAGTTCCACTCATGCCTCCATAGCAGGTAATCAAAAACTTATATTGCAAAAATAATGTAAACATCCAAACAATGTTCTATATCAAAATCCATTGATACCCTGGAAAACCTGAAAAATCATTAAAAATGCTAATAAACTTAAAAGTAATCGAAAACATGAAATATATTTAGGAACTAAAAAAAATCCTACACATTTTCCTTTAAAAAAGTACAAAAATAGGAATAAGCACAACTCCAAAAATGAAGATCTTCTGTACCTTGCAACATTAAACAACACAGTACTTACCGTCCCCAGGAAACAATCAAACTAATGGAACTAAATAGTTTACAAATATACTATGACTACACAATCTGACTTCATTAAAAGCCCCAAAATATACATCTATTGCTAAATAATCACCCACATATACATCTTATACTGGTCCACCAAACACTCACTAACCTATTATTATTAAATGCTAATATTACATTTAAGGTAAGTACAAATTTATTTAGCCAACCTATTGTTTATTTTAAAGAAATACGACACTAAACTTTTCCTGCCTGATCTGCCAAAACTGGATTGTGCAGCCACATCCCTCGACATCTGCGGGGCATTGACATGAAGGAAAACCTATACTATAAACTGAATGGAAAAATAAGGACGGCATCATGAAAATGAAAAAGAGTCTATAAATACATTGAAGTCAATGTCAAAATATAATAATGAATAATGTATATTTATATGACTGGTAAAAGTGAAAACATATTTTTGTAAAATGTGTGTAATTTTCAAAAGAAAAGAGAGATTTCTAAAAAAGTATTATAAAATATACATTTATTACACCGTAAATATTTCAGTAAATGTGTTAATTATTCAATTTGTTAAAAGGCAGAACAGATGCAACAAACCCGGAGGTGGACTCACCATCACCCACAAAGAACACATCAGCTGCTCCACTACCTCTGCAAAGTCCAACAGCCACCTGGAACACTTTTCCTTTACACGTCAAATATCAAGGTACACCACTCTGGGAAGAGTCCTTCCCTACCGACCAATTGGACCACAGGCCATACAGGAAATACCATCACAGAACTCATTGCCACCTTGGTACTTAATTCCAGCTCTTTCATCTTACTCGGAGACCTCAACTTCCACCTGTATGACCACACAAACCCTCAAAATCTCCAAAATCTTGGACAACCTCAACATCTCAAGCTCACCCAACATGTGAAGGGCTCCTTCCACACCACAGGACATCTCCACAACTCAATCTTCACAAACTTCAATAACATAACAGTAGAACAACCCTGATCAACTTCAGCCTGCACATTCCCCCACCTAGCAGACCCGCACCCTCCAAGACCACGTGGTGAAACTGGAGCAAAATCTTAGAAGAAGCCTAGTCCACCGAACTCCAAACCAACCGCCCACAATTTAAAGACAACCTCTCACAATCTAACACTCAATTCCATGACTGGATTGCCTCCTCTGCTGACTCTTTGACCCCACTTAAAATCACTGCCACTTCCAGAACAAGACGTCAAGCAAGCTGGTACACGGATGTCACAGGCCCCGCAAACACCACTGCAAGCAGCTGGAGCACCGCTGGAGGCTGACACACAATAATAACAACAGAAGAACCTTCAAAACAGCCCTCCAACACTACAACCAGCAAATTAAGACAACAAGCACTCTGCCCTGACTAACTGAATCATGAAATGCTCCAGCCGTGCCTAAGAAATCTTCAGTATCAAAAATGACTTCACCTTCCCTGCTTCCAGAGCCACCACCATCACCTCCTCCCACGACCTCTGCAACCAGGGTACCCACAACAAAATCAGAAATATGTACAACAACTTTGCCAGCCAACTGGACCCTTTCTCCCTTGCTGCCCTACATACAACCCGACAAGACGAGCCACCCATGAACCACCATGACATAAGGATCTCAGCAACAGAAACAGCGTCAATCACACGATCTGTGCCACGCTCACCCCAATCCTCAACAACTCCCTCACCTTTGCCACCTTACCAGAAGCATGGTACCTTTCTCCCCCTCCTGAAGAAGCCCTCTGTGGACTAGAAGACACTGGCTAACTACTGACTCATCTCCCTGCTTCCCTACCCAATAATAATCCTTGAAACACTCAGCAACAGGTGACTATCTGACCACTTCAGCCACAACCACCACCTCAACCCCTCTGAATCAGGCTTCAGGGCCAACCACAGCACTGGAACTACCTTCATCGTCCCCACTGATGACATTCACATGATCATGAACAGAGAATACCTCTGCACTCATCCTGCTTGACCACTCCGCTGCCTTTAACACCGTCTCTCACCCCATCCTCAACCAATCACTCCACGACTCTGGAATAAGAGGGCCGGCACGCTGGTGGATTTTCTTCTTTCTTACGGGGCACCCACAATTGGTAAGGCTTGCACCATACACCACCACAGCTACCAACCTGATCTGTGGAGTCCCCCATGGATCCTCACTCAGCCCTGCTCTCTTCAACATATACATGACACTACTCACTGGCATCATCAGAGCCCAAGGAATCTATATAATTTCCTATGCAGACAAAAACCAACTCATTCTCTCCTGCGACGAAACGTCCGACACCAGGACAACATTCGTCACCTGCATGGCCAAAGTAGCTAACTGGATGAAAGCCAACTGCCTTAAGTTAAACTCAGAGAAAACAGAAGTGGTACTAATAGGGAAGGAAACTGCTCTCTAGACTCCAAACTGGTGGCAGCCGAACTTGGTGAAGCACCCAGCCCCACAGATCAAGCCAGGAACCTCAACATAGTAGTGGACAAGCAACTCTCAATGACCAGCCAAATCAACACAGTGGCAACCTCCTGCTTCCACCCCCTCAAGCTCCTCAAAACTCAAAAAGATCTTCGAGTGGGTCCCCCTCTACACCTGGAGAACAGTCAACCAAGCCCCGCGAACCAGCAAACTTGACTACGGCAAGACCCTCTATTAGGCCATCTCCACTTACCTCACCAGAATCTTCCAGGTCATGCAAAATGTAGCAACCATACACACTCTACAACTCTTCTCCCCAGTGCCCACATCACCAACCACTTCATAAAACTGCACTGACTCCCATTTACAAGTGAGTGCTCTTCAAACTTCTCATTCACACATACAAGGTGCTCCACACCGCAGGCTCCATTAACTGCTGCATCCGTTTCCACACACCATCCAAAACTCTCCACTCGACGAGCTTCCGGCTATTTCACACTCACAGCATCCACAGAGCTAGAGCTGGGGATTGCACCTTTTCGTACCTAACTCGTAAAGCCTGGAACGACCTCCCCCAGCACATTAGAGCTGCCAACTCTTTCCTTGAGTTCTGCAAAAAAACTCAAATACTTGCTCTTTAACTAAACCCTAGCCAGAACCAGGCACACTCCTCTGGTGCCGGGATAACACCCCGGAGTGACATACATGCACTACAAATTCAGCTATCATAAAAAAAGGTAATATATAAAAAATATTTCACTATAGCTTATGTCAATTGTGATGTGAAAAAAACGTTCTTTTTTTACTTTGATATATATCTACGTATATTACAATAAATATTAGATGACTGATTATTTTGCGTTTTTGTGTATGCATATTAAATTAGTCTTTCATTTTCTTAATAATTTCTAAATTATCCAATGTGTTATTTTTTATTTTGAAAATAAAATAAATATAATGTTTATATTAGATGAAAATATATGCTTACAAAAATCAATCAACTGGGTTTTAAATATTTACTACATGAGTCATATTTATCACTTTTAAATTGCTAAATAAAATATGTTTTTAATATTTAATTATGTTAAATTGTAACTTTACTAATCTAACAGCAATTCATACCAAATTTGAAAAAGTGCATTTAAGTGGGGGGTCGAGATCTAATATTTTGCAATCCCACAAGGCAAGACGGAAAATGTAAAAAAATGAGGGTGGTCAGATTTACAATTTTAACTCCAGTCTCGCAAACACTGGGGAACGTGCATACATTTGGGGGAGATGGGTCAAATACACTATAACTCCATTGCCACAATCACTTTGGAAAGTGCATAAATCAGGGGCTGGAGCTGTGATGAACAAGTTACTTACCTTCTGTAACGCCTTTTCTGGTAGAGACTCTATCTAACCACAGATTCCTCACCATGTGAATTTACCCAGCGCGAGACTGGATCTGGAGATTTTTTATAGCAATTCCCTCGTGCAACGATAGGAGGTGTTGTGCGGCTCCGTGTCGGATTCGTCCTGCACCAAAAGTGACGTAGGGGCCCTATATATGCGTCACCTTAATGCGCTGATATCAGTTTCTGTCTGATCTTTGTCTGCGCTGTCCGATGTGGAGACCATAGGAACCAGAATGAGCCAGTGTGCAGATCTCTATAATGGGATCTTAATAATGGACTGTATGAGTCAATTCCACAGAACGGGGAGGAAGGTCGCTCAGTGAGGAATCTGCAGTTAGATAGAGTCTCTACCAGAAAAGGCACGGAAAGTAACTTGTTCTTCTGATAGAGACTTCTAAACACAGATTCCACACCATGTGAATAGATACCAGAGCAGTACTTCCCCTGGTGGTGGGTCTATAGAATGGCTCAGATAAAGAAATCCTGCAGGACAGATCGGGTGAAATGCCCCACCTGCCGGACCTGGTTTTCCAGGTTATAGTGCTTCGTGAACATGTATAGGGACACCAAAAGGACTGAAGAGAACCCCTAACTGTTGCCACAGCAAGGCATTGCTCAGCTAAAGACAGACAAAATAACAAGATGTCGGCCAACTTTGCATTTAAGGGTTGGATGTAACGAGGGAGCACCAGGCAACAAACGTTTCCCAGCATCCTGCAAACACAGCTTTGGTGGATGGACACCTGGTCACCAGGACAACACCAACCACCTTGGATGGAGATCAAAAGTAATAAACTGCCGCCACTCAAACTCCATGCATGGAAGTGTAAATTGTGCAGGTTTGGAAGCATGACCCGGTCATGCTGCTATGACAGGAGATCCACCCAAACAGGCTACCTGATAGGAGTACAAATACTCATGGTCAGAAGTTCTGGGCACCACGCTGTCCTTGTCCAGTCTGTGGCCACTAGGATGACTCGGGCTAGGTCTTTCTTGATCTTTTTCAGTACTCTGGGCAGGAGAGGTGGGGTGGAAACGCATATAGGAGTCCAGAGCCCCAGTTGAGGTGGAAGAAATCTCTGAGTGATAACTCCAACACGCAAAAGTCTACAAATTATGCGTTCTCTGCAGTGGCGATTAGATCGAGGCAGGGTTCTACCATTGCCGGAAGAGGCCCTATGCCACCTCTGCTACTGGTGACCCTCTACAATGACAGCTGAATGTGTCTGCCCTGCCATTTAAAGATCCTGCCAGATGCTGTGCATGCAATCAGGGAAATGCCCTGCGCATTCAGTCACTTTCAGATATGCAGAGCCTTCTGGCACAGGATCCATGACCCCACTCTGCTCTGTTTGTTGCACTTCCACAAGGTGGTGGTGTTGTCTGTGAGAACCTGTACCCATTCCCCCGTTATGGCCGGAAAGAACACCTTCAGTGTAAAGCAAATTGCTTGCAACTCCAGCAGGTTGATGTGGAGGCAAGCTTCCACCGGAGACCAGAGTCCCCCAATCTCCACCTCTCCCACGTGCCCCCCCCACAATCTAGCAATGATGCATCCGACCGTAGGTGGGGCATGGTGAGGGGTCTGCTGCTGTTCCAATGTAGTTGAGCAGCCACCTCTTTCATAATTCTCTCCAACACATGTTTGGACACTGATAGGTCTCCTTGGTGCTGAGCCCAATGAGACTTTAGATCCCACTGCATAGCCCACATGTGCCACTGGTGTGGTCTATGAGCAGAATGCAGGAAGTCAAGATGCCAAGAAACCTCAGAGCTGCTCTAACTGAGACCTAGGTCAAGGGTTGGAACATCAGGTTCATATCCGAATGTCCTGAACTCATTGATTGGAGGGAAGGGTCAGAAAAACACCAACTGGTTCCAATGAAGGTGGAGCCATCCTGAATGTTGATGGAAAAGCCAAACAATGTTAACACCTCAGCCATTGTCTGGAGGTGGGTTACGACTGCTTAAGGCAACCTCTGCTTCAGTAGCCAGCCATTGAGGAATGGAAAGACTGGTACTCCTATCTCGGCAAAAGGGCTGCAGCCACCACCATGAGCTTTGGAACAGCCAAAGTGCACTGGTAAGGCCAAGCATGAGCACGGTGAACTGAAAGTGCTCTTGGCCTACCTGGACCCACAGGTAGCATTTGTGGAAATGCAGGACGGGGATTTAGAAATAGGCATCCTGCATGTTTAATGTGACCATCCAGTCTCCTGGGTCTAATGCAGACAGAACCTGGGCCAATGTGAGCATTCTGAACTTGTGCTTTCAGAGGAAAAAGTTAAACGTGTGCAGATTGAGGCTAGGACAAAGGCCTCTATCCTTTTTCGGCACCTGCAAGTAACAGGAGTAACAGCCAGTCCCGATCTCAGAAGATGGCACTCTTTCTATGACTCCCTTGGCCAAGAGAGCTAGAGCTTCTTCTTGGAGTATGAACAAGTGGTCCTCTGGAAGATGTTGTGGTGGTGGTGGCGTATCCAGGGGATAGGACAGGAAGGGTACAGAGCAAACGTGTTCATGATTTTGAGCACCCATTGGCCGGATGTGATGCTCCTCCACCAGGGGAGGTAAACGGGGAAAGGACCTCTCACTGGGCGATCATGAGCTGCTGAGGATAAATTAAGGCCGTTTTGCAACTATTGTGGGGGGTGGTTGGGGTTTGGGCAGAGAGTTGCCACTGGGGGCCTGGACACTGCCAGCCTGCTACCCAACTTTTAACCTGAAAGAAACTGGGAGGTGTGTTGTTGCTAAAACCCATATTGTAGCTGCCTCTGCTGCCATCCTCTTCTGAAGCCTTAAAAGGGGCAAGGTTTTTGGGGGTCTGCCAAACCAGCAGGGCTAGGCCTAGAGAATGAGCAGTGGCTTTGCTCTCTTTAAATATTTCTAAGGCCCAGTCTGTCATTGCACCAAACAGCCTAGATCGGTTAAAGGTCATGCCCATCAAAGAATGTTGAATATCGTTAGAGAAGCCTGTGGAGCGAATATAGGCCTGGCCCTGAAGCACCATGCTGGTTCCATCTGCCCTACCCAGACAGTGGGTTGTGTCCAGGCCTGAACTAATGGAATTCTTTGCAGCATCCTGACCATCTATGAGGAGGCGTTCAAGAGTTCGAAGGATGACATAAGGGACAGCTGGCAAAATTCCCGCCACCTTGTTGCACAATGTATGCAAGTACCTGCCCAGAAAGCAAGATGTATTGACGGACCTAAGTGCAAGGCTGGCAGAAGGAAACATCTGTTTGGCGAATGGCTCCATTTATTTTTGATTCTCATTTAGGTGGTGTTATTGGAAAGGTTTTCGGGTTGAGGAGACTTGTGAACGCCTGCAACTCTGAGCTCTCCAGAGTAGGATATTTGAGAAGAAAACTGGGATCTCTTGGAGCATTCTTTGCCAACCTTGCTACTTGGGTATTTACTGGTGAGAAAGTTCCTCGCTTTGCCCAGGTGCCCACCAGGACATCCACGAGGGCTTCATTAAAGGGCAGGATAGGTTCTTGATTTGTTTGCCCAGGGTTAAACACCTCAGTCAAAACATTTGTTCTCACCTCTGCAGTAGGTATGAGGAAGTCCAACACTTCTGCCACTCTCCTTATGGCTGTTGTGAAGGAGGCAGACTCTTCTGTTGCCACAGTTGGGATTATGGAGGATAAACCAATGCATGGGGAGATGTCCAGCCCACTGGCATCCTGCGAGTCCAGGAAAAGGCTCTAATTGCCATAGAGAAGTCCACCATCACAGTCCTCATCAGATGGTTGTTGTGAGGTTTCTAGGCCCAAGCAGGAGTATAGGTGATAAGGCTGTGACCTCATGGGAGGAGAAATCCAAACCACAAAGTCCCCAAAAACTATTGACTCCGTGTTCAGTGACATAGGTGCCGGCGTCGAGATCTGGGGTTGCAGTGTTGCTGGATACTAAAGGAAGCATCAGATGTGGCTCCGGAACTGAACTTGGTGGAAACCGGGGGTGCTGGAACTGGATTTTTTTGTGGAAATCGGTGTCAGAGGAGGGGTCAGCATCGAAGAGAAGTCAAGTGGCACAGTCGGCATCAGGGACAGATCTGCCGGCGGTAATCCGACTGGTGGCCACCTTGGATCCTTAGGGCCCTAAGGAGCTACAGAGGGATCCACTGGGGCACCTTTGGTGGTATCCAATGTTAACTTGAGCTCACTGAGCTGTTGAGGTGTCGCCAATGGCCCAGGTAAGCTGTGGCCCATCGGGATAAGTGTTGGAGTCAGGTCCGAAATGGGGGCCAACTCCATGGCTTGGAGGTGCCCGGGCGTTGCACGACTCTGAGTGGTTGGAGTGGCGGAGGAGGGAGAACTGTGGTTTGACTTCTTGTGTTTTGTACTTTTCTTTGACTTACCTGAACTGTGTGACTTCGAAGATGATGGGTCACAAGATCAGCCTTGGGAGCGAGAGCATGTTTGTGCCCTCTACTTTGACCAAGACAGGACCTTCTTTGACTTTCTCCGAAGTTCAGTGATGGCAAGTTTAGTGTTGCTGTCGCGGATGGCATTTTTATTTATCTTGGTGCAGCAGTCATACGAAGCAGAGTCCTGCCTGGAGCTGAGGCTCCAGGGACAGGCTTCATGGGTGTCTGTCACTGAAAACTGACAGTTGACCCTAAATGGATTAAAACCAGTTGTTTTAGGAGGGGACATTCTGCACACTGAAAAATATTTTGAGGGAAGAGATCCCTGTCAGCGTTGGCAGGATTCGAGCGCTCCGAATCTGCATTGGAAGGCGTGGAAAGAAAGGAACTGACATTACTGCGCGGAGGTGGCACAGATATAAGGGCTCCGACGTCTCTGCCGGTGTGTGACCTAAAATATATACAAATTTAATTGGTTCAACACAATGATTTTCGAGTAATTTGAACAAGGTTTAGAGCAATTCTATGAACCAATAATGAATATGCGCCATTAATTGCACTGATAAAGTCGGTCGACGGCGTTTCGATCCTAGTTAATCTGGATCATCATCAGGACCGGGTAGCCCAAATTATAAGTACTGAAAACCACAGGGGTCGGAATTCGATATTATATCAAAACAAGGGAGCAGCGCTAAAAAACGTCTGCGAACATATGTGTACGGTATCCTCCGGTGTCTCATTCCTTTCCATGAGACACCGGAGGATACCGTACACATATGTGGCGGCCCGGTTGATACTCAGTTACTTGACGGATTTAGTCTAGAAACTCCACAGAAACATTTAGGAATCCCCAACTACCTTTGTTGCAGTGGATCGGGGCTCCGACCATGCACCTTGCCTACGCTACTCTTGATAATTAACCAGTAGAGCACTGATGGCTGTCCTGTAACCGTTCGCAGACGTTTTTTAGCGCTGCTCCCTTGTTTTGATATAATATCGAATTCCGACCCCTGTGGTTTTCAGTACTTATAATTTGGGCTACCAAATTATACCACAATTATAATGATAGGTCTCAGAATGTAACCAAGAATACCTTTTCCCAGGCTTGCAAACCAACTCCCCACTTTACCAAACCCTTTTCCAACTTTCTCCCAAACACCCTCTTCGGTCAGATCCTGGATCTCATGATGAATCTCAGTGATGTTACTTATATACTTCTTCAGATCTTTACTATTATCTGGTATATAAGTACAGCACTCTTGCACCTTCAGCATTTTACAGACTCCGCCCTCTTTTGCCAATAAGACATCCAAAGCAAGACGGTTCTGCATCACCATTGTCCTTATCGACAACATCTCTCCATCCACGAGCAATAGTGATTTCGCTGTATTAGTCGACAACTTGTCCACAACAGTCGCCAGCTTTCTAATCTTCACATCATTCAAAAACACTCCCAAACCTGGTATCACAACTCCAAAAATATCTCCAATCACTCCTCCTGCACTTGCATCTCTCCTTACCCTAGAATGCATTCCTCCTTCCAGGGGTTCTAGCTCCTCTACATGGTAGATCTTGGGGAAAACAGCTGCCAGGTAACAAGTACTGTACCAGTTGGCAGGCAGTCTCACATAAGCGTTTTTCCCACATACAAAGTATACTGTTGGCACCACTTGTACCGGACCCTGCAAAAAGTTCTTTGCTGACTCTTCCATGGTGAAAATGTGATCACACACACTCTGTCCCACGTAAACCTTATCATAATAGGTCTGGACACGCTTCACACACAGCTTCCCTTTTTGCTCTAGATCTAATGCTATAGGGCCATAGCTCCCTTTCGCTCTGTGAGCTAACTCCTCCTTTGTCCAATCTAATGGACTTTCTCCAGTGTTAAGTGTTTGTGTTAGCTGTCTATATCTATCTTCTACTTGATCTACAAACTTCTTTTCTACCTCTGTTAGTGAACATGTCAGGTTATGTCTATGTGCATAAGCGGTATCTAACGTTATAGTGGGTATGAAATACTTCCCAATCCTATCCTCCTGCTTATAGTAATCGTATTTATTCAGGTGCTTATATGCTGGAACCTCTGAAAGCACCGCATCGTAATTGGAAAAGAAGTATTCATAATGACCCCTCCCATAAAACATACTAAGCAACAAACTACATGAAATTCCATAAGTCAACGGAAGATGATGATATCTAATGCCCTCATCCACTGATGCAGGCAATTGCATACACACATAACAGTCGCTCACATCCATCGGTTCAATATATTCATATAGCAGCTTGGCATACGCATTAAGCTTAAAATCACCTCTAGACAAATCTGCATGTAATCTACGACTATTTTGATCAAGCATAGCCTCTTCAGCTCCTATGATATCCTCCTTTTTGCTAGAAGTACTGGGTGTAGGTGTCCCTTTCACTGCTACGACTTCTACCTCATGTGGAACAATAACTGACACTACGATAACTATGACTATTAAAACTATCACTCCCACTATGGAAACACCTATCATACACTTAGATCTCCGGTTCGGATTTCCAGACTCCATCTTCTCTCGTTACAACAGTTCAAATTAGAGGATACACAAAAGTCTCTTCCTTCCACCTCAATTCGCTGCTGAGAGGCTCAACAAAGTTTATGGAGATCCTGGAAATTCATTCAAAGTTCAGTTTTTCCGGATTTATTTACACAGTCCAAAAAGACTTCCCTAGCCCTCTTTCTTCTTCTACTGAAAACCCTAATTTTATTCTTCTTCCACTCGGGCCTAGGTTATCTTCTTTTGAAACACCTATTTACAATGCACAGCTCATTCACAATCTACGATAATTTCAGATCCGACTGCAGCTAAAACATGTTGCAAAATCTCAAGAAGAACATCTACCAGTTCATGAGGTGATGCTTCAAATCCAAACGTTGGGAAAACTAATTTATGCAATATCAGAATTTGCACCTTGCTCAAAACTGGAGGTTTTGGGACCGTGATTGTCAGCACTCCTTCAACTTCGAGTCCTGGAACTATCAGTCCCACATCAATTTTCAGTAGAGGATTCCTGCTGATCACTCGCACGGACCTCAGCCTCCCGGAACTCACTACTCACGGCATTAGTTACTACGTAAGTCCACTCCGGGGCAGCGTATCTCTGGCAAGGCACTCTTGTCCTTCTCGACCTTCTCAGGCCTCCTTGGGCTTGCTCTTCTTCACTCACTTCTGATTCAGATGTCTCAGACAAAGGGGCAAGATCTCTTTCGGGGGCCAATCGTAGGTTCAGCCTTCTCTGTCTTTCAGGCCACAATTCTCTTGCTCGGTCAGCCCTTCTGCTTTCCTCTCGAACACTCTGCGCACCACCTCCTCTGGCTGAGTCTGACTCTATATCACCCGCAACGTTACCTTCTTCCTCAGAGTCAATACCTGGGTTGTGTGTAGCGTAACCCTCCTCAGCCTGGTCTGGTGAGCAACCAGCTTCGTCAGTAACCCTCACAGCTTGGCTTGTCCTCTCTCGTGGCCCTGCCGCCACAGCTGGATTTTCATTCTCGAGAGGAGCTGTTTCTTCCAAGGGTTCTGAAACTCGGCGGGTGTGGGAAGCATGTATCCAATTCGGCAACCCTCCGCACTTCACCGCTGTGTTCGTTACAAGTATCACCTGGTAAGGGGCTCGCCACCGAGCATCCAAACAGCTCTTCCTCACGTGCTTACGGACAAGCATCCAGTCCTCCGGGCACAGGTTGTGGCAGAGATCTCTTGAAGCCGGAACAGCAGCAGCTTCCACCTGCTGAGACATAGAACGGACCACATCAGCTAGTCCTTTGCAGTAATCAAGGATTAAGTCATCAGTGATGTTTATCAAAACTGAGAATGGTATTGCTGGCAATCGCATCGTTCTCCCCATAAGGATCTCATGCGGGGAAAGACCGGTCCTCCTATCTGGGACACTGCGAACACTCATCAACACCAGAGGCACCGCATCAGGCCACTTCAGAGATGGAGACGAACACACCTTTGCCATCCGTGCTTTCAAAGTTCCATTAATCTGTTCTACTATCCCAGAAGCCTCTGGTCGATAGCTACAATGGAGTCTCTGATCAACATTCAAAGCAGCACAAAGCAATTTCATGATCTCGCTGTGGAAGTGTGTTCCTCTATCCGATTCCAATGAAGTTGGAAAACCGAACCTTGGAATCAACTCTCTCAATAATAGCTTTGCTACTGTGAGGGTGTCACACCTTCGTGTTGGATAAGCTTCTACCCATCGTGAAAAGACACATACCACCACTAGAATGTACCTCAGTCCGTTGCACCTAGGCATTTCGATAAAATGAAGCTGCATCCTATTGAAAGGTCTCCCGACCTCCAAATGTGACTCAGTGCAACCACAGTTTTCTTTCCAGCATTCATTTGTTGACAGGTAACACACCTATGACACACTGCTTCAGCAAACGCACGGAACCGTGGATTGTACCACGTCTGTCTGAACACTCGCACCATCGCATCTCTCCCTAGATGCACAGCACCATGAATTTGCCTTGCCATCTGGCTCAATAGGTCATCTGGTAACACTGCTCGACCATCACTTAAAACCCAAATGCCAACATCCCCCTTCTCACACCCTGATCTGATCCATACATCTCTTTCCTGATCTGAAGCTCCTTCCTGCAAGCTCCTGAGTTCCTCCCAAGTGTCTGCCATGGCTAACATCATGCTGAGCTCGGTTCTTTCTTGGCTCTCTCCAGTAAATATACACCCTTGTTCAGCGCAAAAACGTGCAATTTCATCCGCATACTTATTTCCGATAGAAACAAAATCCGTCCCCCTCCCATGTGCAACGCACTTTACCACTGCTATTTCCCTGGGACATTGCAACGCTTCTAACAGTTGTCTCACATATTCTCCATTTCTGATGGGAGATCCAGATGATGTCAAGAAACCCCTCTGAGACCATAGCTGTCCGAAATCATGAACCACGCCGAACCCATATTGGCTGTCGGTGTAGATGGTGATTCGGATCTGATCAGCTGCCAAACAGGCGCGAGTCAAGGCAATGATTTCGGCCACTTGTGTGGAGTATACTCCTTCTAGGCAAGCAGCTTCAACCACTCCAGTAATGGTACATACAGCAAACGCTGCTCTCAAATGACCCACATTGTCTCTTAAACATGAACCATCGACAAAGAAAATTTCATCAGGGTCAGACAGAGGTTCATCAACAATGTCAGGTCTCGGTTTGGTGCAAAGTTCAGTCACATCAAGACAGTCATGGTCTTCACAATCTTCATCATCTGCATTTGGCAATGGCATCAATGTAGCAGGATTTAAAACAGAACACCTTTTCAGAGTCACATTCTCCGCGGCAAGTATGACTTGCTCGTAGCATGTGAGTCTATTGTTTGTCAGGTGCTGTGTTTTAGACTTTGTCATCAAAAGTTCAACAGAATGTGGAACATATACCATAAGCGGGTGACCCATAACAATGCTTTCACACCATTCAATGCTGACACCTGTTGCAGCGACGGATTTGAGACATCCGGGCAACGCTGAAGCTACTGGATCTAAAGTAGCTGAAAAGTAGGCAACTGGTCTACGGACACCTCCATGACTCTGAGTCAGGACTGACAATGCACAACCTTCTCGATCATAACAGAACAATGAAAAGGACTTGTTGTAGTCAGGCATTCCCAGCGCTGGAGCACAACATAAGCCCTCTCTCAACTCTAAAAACGCAATCAGACAGTCATTGTCCCATGGTACCAGATCACTCACATCCTTATGCGTCAGCCTCTGCAGAGGCTTCGCCTTCAGCAAGAAGTTGGGAATCCATTGGTGACAGTAACCAACCATTCCCAAGAACATTCAGACTTCCTTCTGCGTGGTAGGCACAGTCATGTTCATGATCGCCTCAATCCGATCTGGTGACACCTTTCTCCTGCCTTTCTCAATTCGATGACCCAAGTACTGAACTTCACTCAGACAGTACTGCAACTTGTTTGGGGACACCTTGTGTCCATTCTCCTCTAAATGATTCAGTAAGGCAATCGTGTCAATCCTACAGGCATCCTCCGTTTCTGACGCGATGAGGAGATCATCAATGTACTGCACGAGAACGGAGTTCTGTGGTAGTACAAGACTCTCGAGATTCTTCTTCAAGATCTGATTAAAGATTGATGGACTCTCTGTATACCCTTGAGGGATACGACACCACGTTAACACACGATCTTCCAGACGGAAAGCAAATAAAAATTGGCTCTCCTCATGCAAAGGTATCGAAAAGAATGCTTGGCACAAGTCAATCACCGTGAACCACTCGGCTTCACATGGAATCTGGAATAGTATCACTGATGGATTCGGTACCACTGGACAACACGGAACCACAATCGCGTTGACCTTTCGCAGGTCTTGCACGATTCTGAATTTCCCCCTTGGTTTCTGCAATCCCATAATGGGTGAGTTGCATGGACTGCCCATTATCTCCTTCAGAATTCCCTGCTGAATCATGGAATCGATCACAGGTTTAATCCCTGTGATCGTCTCAGGCGACAGATTATACTGGGGTGTTCTCGGAAACTCAACATTTGGTTTGACCTGGATCTTAACTGGCTCAACACCTCTGATCAGTCCAATCTCTTCTCCTGTAAAATCCCACACATCCAATGAAATAGAGTCTCTTAAGTCAAGTGGAAGCTCTTCCACTGTCAACATAGGGTACATAGGGTACATCTCTATGCAGAAATGCTGATTTGCAACCTTGAAGGTGGCATCATCATCATTTGTCTGTAATTACACTCCCTTGGGGGTGCAATAGATGATACAATTCAGTTTGCACAAAAGATCACGTCCTAGCAAACAGACTGGACTTGAGTCGCACACCACAAACTGGTGTCGATCTCGGAAAGTTCCTATTCTCACAGGAATCGGCTCAGTCAATGGGTTAGTCATCTTCTTATTCGCCACTCCTACTACTTGAATTGATTGTCCCGAGAGGGGTAGGTTGGGAACTACTGCAGATCTCACAGTAGAACGGGTAGCACCAATATCAACCAAAAAGGTGGTGGGATGACCGTCAACATCCGCCTCTACAAACGGTCCCCTCTGGTCTACCTCTAAGACTGCCCCAAGAGTGCAGTCTTCCTCCCCCCTCAGGCACCGTCCTGCCAACGGGTCTGAGCTGTAATCATCGCAATCTTTGAAAAGGGGCATCTGCTGGTATGTTCGATTTCCCTGTGGAATTCTCGGAGGTTGCGGAACCTGCACCTGCGGGCACGATGTCCCCCCTTGCATGGACCTGGGTCTCGTCACTGTATTGATGACCTCAGATACCTGCACCGTCTCTCCCTCTGGTTGCACCTGGTTCGCTGGATTCGATCTACACTCGCGCTTACAATGCCCGATCTTGTGACAAAAGTGACATGCAGTTGTCTTTTTCAGTGTTGCCACATCCATCCCTGTCTTAGGGTCTATAGGTTTCTCCCTTCCCGGACCCTGCCCATTCTGGGTCCCTCCTTGATTGTTTCCCTGTCTTCTTCCTAGCGTCCCTCCACTTTGTTGTGTCTGAACTTCCCTGTCAGTGTTTTGCATTTGGACCAGCATCAGCTTATCCTTAAGCTTCCTGTGTTTCGAGTCCACTTCATCGCTGCAGTACCTGGCGTACCGCAGTATCTCATCCACCGACTTGTTTTGCCAGCTGCTGAATCATGAAGCTGATTTCTGGTCTCAGACCCAAGACGAACTTGGAAACGAATTGTCCCATGTCTTTGGGGTCTAACGTGTCTAGCCCACTGTACTGCTTAAAGGCTTGTAAGAGCCTCTCGTAATATTCATGTACGGACTCTTTTGGTTCCTGAACAGTTCGATCTATCTTAACCCAAACAATGTCTTGTGGTGAGATTTTGGATTTCAGCCATGTAATTACTTGCTCAAACTTTTTCATAACAATTGGTGAAGGACCATTGGTAACCAAATCTCTGTCTGGTTCAAAAGTTGGCCAATCAACTGCAACTTTACAAGCTGCCCACAAATCACTTGGTACTACAATATCAAACAATGTGTTCAGGTCAACCCACAACACTTTCGAGATTTTAACAAATCGGTCGACCTGCTTGTACCACTCGACAGGCTTCTCCCTCAGCCGCGGAAATTCATTTGTAAACGCTGCCAAATCACCTCTACTCCAAGGCACATGCACATACCCTCCGTTCTGTACTTCTCGCAAAGGAAAATTTCCCACTCCTATTATCCCCCCTCCTGGAGGCGGTGTCTCTCCTACACTCTTTTTGTTGCTCTTCTTTTTGGACCATCTTTCCTCCCATTTATCAAGCATGCTCCATGCACGTATCCCTACAATCAATTCTCGAATGTGAGTTTTCAGCCCTATCACTCTCTTTTCTTCCAGTTCCTGGTCACTGTACTGCAACCTGTGACTCCCCTGCAGCATCTTAGTTTTGAACAGATCCACTTCGTGCCTTTTTGCCAAGTCTGTCAGTTTCTCATGCGCTGATCTCGCCTTGCGAGTTACATCTTTGGCTACAAACAGCAACTCGTCTGGTCCATAAAGCTCTACTCTTTCCAATGTCAGGTTCCCACTAATTATCTCATCTACCTCAGCTTTTAACCTTATCACATCCAACATCTTTGCTCTTATAGCAGTTTTAAGGGTCCCTCGACTTGATGCTCCACTCGACTCTCCATTCTCATTGTCCTGATCTTCACATTGGTTCCCTTCCGCTATATTCCCTAGGACTGGTCGGCTTCCTGTATTCCCGCGATCCCAGTCTCCTGTCATCCTATCATTAGGGTTTCTCACTGGTGGTTCCCACATCCTTATGTCAGATCTCGAATCGGCCAAAGACCTTGGTCTCGCCGTACTTACTTCTACCTGTCCTCTAGAGGAGTCTGCCGTGGCTGGCAAAGGAGTACTTGATTCCATGGGCCTCAGAAGGTGACCTATTCCACTGACTATGCCATTCCCTCCACAGCCAGTCCCTTCTCCTGCTACTGATCGTGCTAGACTTCCATTTCCTGCCTGATCTGGGTCATATACTGACACTATGGGGCCAATGGTAACCAGTACTGTAAGAGCATCCGTTAGCCTTGTAACAACTGTAACTCCATTAGCTTCTTTGCTTGTTGGTGTGTGTGTTCCCATCCCTTCTGTTCCAGTTGATATTCTTCCGACTACTCTCGCACTAGGTTGAGTCTGCGATTCTCCAGTTCCCTCTGTTGGTACTGCCTTTCCCTCTAAGGAATCTAGATTATATGGAGGTGGTCTTTCTGATAGCAATCTATCTAGCAAGCTGTCATCTGTGTCACTATCGTCTTCCTCACCCCACTTCTTCTGGGCCTCTCCTACGTTTATCAGCAACGGAAATAGCCTATCCCCTTCAATAGTTTCCACCCTCCATCTCTTCTCCAATGCATCCCATCGCGCATCCTGAAACGCCCTGATTGACGTTTTCACCCTTTCCTGACTTCTGTCTCTTTTCTTATCATGCGCTGCTCTTATCCATGCATGTAGCGCCTCAAACTGTGTTGGTCTGGGTAAAGGTCGCAATGAAGACATCACCGTTTTCAATTGGTACAACACTTCCAACCGGAAAGTGCCATAACGCGGAAAAGTCAATTCTCCCTCATGTTCAGTCATTTTATGCCAATTTTTGAGCCAAATTATAGTATTCAACCCCACATTCGTAGCCATATAATGGGCTGGGGTATCCTCGGGTGGAGCTTCTTCTCCCCCCCCCGAGTAACCACTCGTCTGTCTCCTCTACACATATCTCGTAAAACTTTAAAACATTTCATGATAATCAACGTTTTCTTCTCTTGTTTCACTCGACTTCCTGATGACAATCCACCAATACCAGCACGGCTTCACACCAACCGACCTATCACAGCGCGACACTCTCTGATGTCACTCTTCCTCCTCATGCAGCAGTTCCCCTCCTTTACAATTCGTCTCTCGCACACTCACGCGTCTCACTCATGCTCTGAAATAACTGTTTGTCCACCAAATGACCGAACAGTCACTTCTCTGACTGTCTGTCCACAAAACGACCGGACAGTCTCGTAATTGTCGACCTCAACTCTGGCAACCGTCTGTCCGCGAACGACCGGACAATTGCCCCAGACTATCTGCCCACGAACGGCCGGACAGTCATGTACTTAATCGATAGGATCCAATCACTCGATGTTCCACATGCAGTAACCTACGACCTGCGTCGGTTACTCACACACACGTTTCCCTATCACCGGTGGGTTAGCCAACGACGTCTCATGACTCCCACAATCTCTGGTCAGACAATTTCAACTCTGGGTGTCTTCTACACCACAATCTCTTATCCCGGGATATCAATAAATCAAGTCGCATGGACCGCACACGTTCGGCCCGAAACCACAATCACTCAACTCTCATTCCAACTCCGCAAGACATCACACAATCAAAACAACACCGCAATCTAACAGACACACGTCCCTGTTCATACTCACTCCACCACGAACTGCTGTTTCCGCCGCACCGTCACTCGCCGTCGGTTTCCATCAAACGCCATCGTCCTCCGCTCACAATCCACTGGATAACCATCACTTGGGCTCTATGGGGATTCAATGACTACCCTTCTCTACTTCTCCCCTTACTACAGAGGTAACCATCCTCTCGCTACCAACTGATAACGCCGGATTCCACTGTACAACTTACTAGGAACCCTCGGCCGACTGAACCTTTATTACCTGCTGAGAAGTGTAAAGGGTAGAAACAATACATTTGTTCCAATCCTGTCATGAAACAATTTAATTCTCGAAAAAGATCACTGACTCCGAATTCCAAGTTTAGGGGTTTATTACAAAACCAAAAATAACTGAACGTACAGACACCTCAGGACGAGGTTGCAAAAATATAAAGGCACTAATACAAAGTCCATCCTACGAACCAATCAAATTCGATATAACATAAAAAGAATAAGCAATTCCAGAAATACTAGACAAGCGATAACTGCACCAACATCTATATTAGTCTTCATCAGTAGCTAGAAAGGAAAACCATTAATCTATCCCTACTCTATTCTAAAGTGACATCCCTACTTAACATCACCCAAGCAAGATCCAGAAATAGTGTCAGCTCGTGAGGACTCCCTAAGAAGTACACTCACGTTGTAAAAGCCAGTCTAAGTCTTCATTCTAGAATTGATCCCTTCCTTTACCCTCTAACAGATCACTCCTTCTCCCTCTGCTCTCTGACCTCTTCTCTCTGCTCTCTGCTCTCCTCTCTCCGCTCATCCCTCGGGGCACTGTCCCTAATACAAAATGGACACTTAATGGCCACGCCTCCTGAAACACCTCCTCTGGCCAGGCACCTCTCGTAGGTAACTTTCCACCAAAACTTGTACTCGTTCCAGCAACGGTTGGTGTGTCCTTGGGTCTCAGGCTTCTTCAGCACATCTTCTAATTATCAGCATTCCTGGAGACTTTGTAACCGATTTCGTCCATACCTAACTCCTAAAACAAAAGCGTTATTCTAACTAACGAGGACGGTGTCCTTGCACCTGCAACAGAAGCATGAGATCAGAACAACCTTGCACGCACATGAATTTCGCTGACTGTCTCTAAATGAGAGCCTCACCAGGCGAAAATACATTTCAGGCCTACATAAACCAGCTAACATAAGGAAACGAATAGGCCTTTCTTAACGCGAAGGAGCAGATACTCCATCTAGGCCTTTAACATCAACTTAAACACATCTAAAATGTTACATCTATAAGCACTACATTTCATCACGTTTAAACACAATTAATCATCTATGCGTGTGCAACTTCAACATGATGCACGTTTAAATCTACTGCATCACATTACATATAACTACTTCATTAGGCATTTGCAATGAACATCGAAAGTTACATAATTCCTTCTAAATGCCACTTTACGGTTCTTGAATGGCACGACTCATCTTAACATTTAATTTCCCACTGATTATTACAACACGAATTCTAACTAATGTTAGCGCACACATAAGAATATAGGGGGTTACGGACTATCCATGAATATAATGTACCCCTACAATTTTCTGAATATCACTGCGCTCTATCACAGGCAGGACAGGCTCCCCCCCACTGCTTGAATTTTTTTTTTCATAGCACGGCACACTCATACAGTGGCAGCCGTGCCTTTGGTTTATTTGCGGCACCAAAGCGACTGCATGTTTTTTTTTGTATTTATTAACTTTTATTTCTTTTTAAACTGCCCCATGCTGCACTTTTACTTTAATGGCGGCCGCGCGCCTTTCCTTAGACGAGCCGAGCCGTGTCTAAGGAAAGGGACGTGGCCACCATTAAAATAAAACCGTGGCATGGAGCTATTTTACAAAAAAACCCCATTTGTTTGTCAAGTTGACAAACAGATGCTTCTTTTTTTTAAAAGCACCCCATACCGCGATTTCACCTTAATGGCGGCCGCGCCCCTTTCTTTAGACGCAGCTTGTCTAAGGAAAAGGGCTTGGTCGACATTTTACAAACTTTTACAAACAAGCATTTGCAATGCAATAGATGTCGCATTTATGAGACCTATTGCATTGCAAATGCTTGTTTACTGTTTGTCTTTTCTTTTTTTATCCAGTTCTGTCCTCGCCTCCTCCTTTCATCTATCTCGCGAGTTTCCTGTCCTCTTTCCTCCACTCGCTGTGCCCTCCGTAATTTCTTCTGTATTTTATAACACCTCGTTCCCTTTCCCTGACTCTTGGCTCTTTATAACCAGCACAAACAGTTATGCATGTACTCCTGTTTTATTGTGGGAGTCAGATTCAATAAGCCGCTTCTGCAAAGTGCTGCATTATTAATTGCATTGATTTCCTATGCTGTAAACCTGCTCTGCGCCCTCGGATAATTACCTCCCTGAACACAAACACCAGATATGGTGATCTCCAACTACCAGGGTGGAGGAAGTGCAGACATATCGCCCTTTATCCACGAAGAAAGCCAGGCGCTGCATTTAATACCACCAAAGGCCTAGGCGCTGGAAGTAGGGGGGCTGTAGGTGCTGCAGCACCCCCAGAACAACCATGCTGGAGTTCAGAAGCTAAATGAGCAATACAGATGCCTCTACATTTTGATTTTATCTTGTCACATTTCCTGTGGGTCAAAGAGAGAAGTCAAATGTCAGGCTGTGTCATCTGGCAAATTGCTGCTTCTTATTTTAACATGGAGAATGGGGTTTTCTTTCTGGCTAAAAAGTGATCAATCTTGTTGGTATACAGGGAGTGAGAGATGAAAGGAGGTAGGATGTCTTTTTTTTCCCCTAACCCATCAATCTAAATACCAGTAGATGAACAAATATTTCAAACTTTAGCAGCAGTTACGAAATCGCAAAAAAAGCACAGTTGTTTTGTAATTCACAAGTTTGATGTAAACACAGGTTTTAATATGATCAAAACCAATCAAGACATTTACTTGGTGATGTGCAAATGATAAATATTAACTGATATTCCACACATTATCTATAGTGTGTGCCCTATATAGTGTTATCAGTAAAGCTGCATGTCTGTGCTAATTTAGTGGCCATTTCAATGGAAAATGTGCCGTCTGTAAATGACAGTGCACTTCCACACCATGTGTTTGTAAAATGTTGGCAACAGTGTGCTCCAAAATGCACCACTGGCTATACATATCACACCCTTACCACACTCCTGCTTAATGGGCGTGACTCATTTGTGACCCTTGTTCTTTTGGGTGATGCTTGGATTTTTCACAATCCCTCTGTCTTTAGTAATGTAATGGTTGCACCCCTACTTTGAAAATTGTTCCAGCACTACTGCCATAAGGAAACCCTAATTCAACTGTTTGCCCTTGCACCAGGAGCCATGTTTAGAGATACAGTGCACCATTCAATTCCGTGCCAGGTCACAGTGGGACAGTGTGCCATTGCGCATCAAATGTGTTGTTCCCAGTGCAGCCACCAGCACTGGAAATAGTGCATTAGAGAAAGAAAACCTGGCTGTTTGAGGAAGACGGTGTGCCTTTCTCTGGGCAGGCACAACCTAGCCTGTGTTTTAAAGGGGGACAGAGATAATTCTGCAGGTAGGTGCAATGAGTGACTGCACACACCTACAGGGTGATGCTCGGGGGTCCAAGGGCTTTCCTTTCTACCCTTTTGAGGGGCACCCTCATGGGGCGCACTGACTTTGTGCCACCTCATGACGGTTTCTCTGCCTCAGTGTGCGTGTCTGTAATGTTTATAATGCAACAATGGTGTCTCCCACTGAAAGATTTGTAAAGAGAACCATACAATTCAAGGAGTTATGAACAACACATAAAACCATGATAATTCAAAAACATACATCTTTATTTTAAATCGACAAAGTAAGTGTGATAACAACAAAGAGCTCAATGCAGTGATCATGCTGAGCAAATACCCCAAAAAGTCATCACAAACGGTATTAGGTCAAGAAATGCTAAGCAATAATTGGCAACAACATCAATCAGGCCAGTTACTACCCAGATATTTACCAATGAAAGACCAATAAACACTCGGAAGCCACTTTTGTAAATGTTGATGTTTCGACTAGGGGCGTGGGGAATTTGCATAAATTCCTTTTCCATAATTACATGAAATTTCAGACAAATTATGCAAAATATGCAAAAATACACATAATGCAAACCTGGTATTTGGCGCTATATTTTAGTGTGAAATTGTACGTTAAAAAATAGAGCAAAAAACAAAAGTGCCATGAACAACAGCCATTTGCGTTCTATTAGTTTGCAATGTTTCTCTGCTCCCGTGATAGGATTTTTACCCGAACGGGCATGAAATTACGGGACATGCATAATGCACCATCATAGTGGAATGAGAGCTGGACTGCGACCTGGTCAAAGGACTATGTATTCACAACAATGAGGTCATATTTCAATTATGTAAGCTAATAGATTCATCTTGTAACATGGTGCAGGCACAGAAGAAAAGTGCTTCCTCATTTGCATGATTTACTCCCAATACAATTGGTGGAACTCCCCCTTCTGATTGTTCTGCGGCAAAATATGCACCAGCGTGATCTAGATTATACAAGGTGCCGCATAAGCATCTGCAGCCCCCTGTATTATACCAAAGTACCTCGTGGGCACAAGAAGCGGTCAGACACACCCGTTGTGAGCCTGGGGCACATACTACATTATGGCCCCATGTATCTAACTGTAACCACTATTTCCTACAAGCGTGAAATTCAAGGGGCTTAGGAGGCGTTAGCTGCTTTTTCATAAGAGTACCTCCTAGATACATTTCCAAGGATCTGCTTCATGTCCTGGCCTAAACAAATATCTGCTGAGATCACTTTACCAAATCATAGAGAAGGGAGAAGTGACATTCCTCACCCACTAAAGACAAAGAGTATGCTGTTCCTAGGGAGTTGGAAAGAGGAAGGGGTATCAGACCACGTCAGTATGAAGTTATTAGTAGGTGCTGAGCAGGACTGGGTGGTTAGTGCTCGTCCGGGAATAGCTCCAATAAGGAGCAAGGGCCCTCACACACCCCGAGGGGTGTCATGCTTCATCATCGGGCAGCTCCTCGTTGGGCCGGCGCTGCAATGCCCAACAGGCCCCGCAGAGGGGCTCTTTGACAGAGGTCTTCTTGGTTTTGCCGTCGTGAAGCTAGATGGTTTACGTGAGGACCTATGTGAAGTGAGTAGAGATGGGACTGTGTGAATGTGATTAAAAATGGCTCCTGGATTCTCCAAAAGAGTTTATTCAGGGAGTACCTGGGCCATGAATAAAAATAGACTCAAAAAGTCACGAACTGAGTAGGGAAAATTTGACCCGCATCAGTTCTGGTGAGTGGTGCAAAGGGTCAACATGTTTCTTGCCTATACAAAAGTCCAAAGGGATCTCGGCAATTCGTCAGGACCTGTAATCCTCATCTACTCTGGAAGGGGCGGCAGATTATGTAAGGAAGAAAAGAAGTCACGTCCCCTTTTATCAGGATTCCTAAGTAGTCCTAAGTGTGTGTGAAAAACAAAATCATAAGTGAGGTAAAGAATATATACCTTCCGGATGAAAATAGCACCAGAAGGTTAAGGTAATGGAGCCTCAACAGGGACAGGCAGGTGAACTTGCTCAAGTTGCGAGGGGGACCAAATGCGGTCCGTCGAGGTGTCCGGTGTGGAACCTATTCCTGACCAGCTATCCCTGCGACCTGGTCAGAGGGCAGTGCATTCATAACAATGAGGTAGTATTTCAATTATATAAGCTAATAGATTCATCTTGTAACATGGTGCAGGCGCAGAAGAAAAGTGCTTCCTCATTTGCATGATTTACTCCCAATACAATTGGTGGAATTCCCCCTTCTGATTGTTCTGCGGCAATATATGCACCGGCGTGATCTAGATTATAGAAGGTGCCGCACAAGCATCTGCAGCCCGCTGTATTATACCAAAGTACCTTGTGGGCACAGGAAGAGGGCAGACACACCTGTTGTGCCCCTGGGGCACATACTACATTATGGCCCCATGTATCTGACTGTAACCACTATTACCTACAAGCCTACAAACGTGAAATTCAAGGGGCTTAGGAGGCGTTAGCTGCTTTTTCATAAGAGTACCTTCTAGATAAATGTCCAAGGATCTGCTTCCTGTCCTGGCCTAAACAAATATCTGCTGACATCACTTTACCAAATCATAGAGAAAGGAGAAGTGACATTCCTCACCCACTGACAATTATGAGATAACAGAAGGTGACATCACTCAACCTCTAACTCCAGATAATGAGTATTGGTACTTTTTCAAAAACCAATCTAGAAGTCATAATTATTTTTAAAACATCAACTCAGTGTGGTTGCTGCTTATACAGGGGGTGCAAGCAGCAAAACAGGGGCAGCAAACATTACCACTAATTAGCCCTAAATGATGTCCTTAGCTAGGTCAAACTGCAATGGTAGCTCTCCGACTTCAAACACACAAAATGTGATGAGAGGAATGCTTGCAAATAGTCTAACCACTGTCAATCGTTCGGGTAGCATTCCAACCCATTGTTTTTTTGCCCCATGTGCCACCTCAGATAAGACCCATCCATATGCAAATCAGCCGTGGTCTTGCTCCAATAAGAACAGTCCGGTCCAAACTACAAAGCCAGGTCATCTATCAAACAGAACACAAGCAACCCAAAACCGGTTATGGTCTAGTTGGGCATCTTCAGTCGGGTACAGCCTGGTTCCAATAAATTAGCCTTGGTCCCCGATTAAGAACAGTGCATCCTTAACTGACTTCACCATGTGTTGACTGAAGCAAGGGGTTAGCATAAAGTCCAGGTGGTTGGTATTATTAGGTAACCAGGTAGATGACAGGAGCCTCTGTGAGTGACAATCCCATCAATCATTGCTTAGGGAGGGTTGTCCGCCCACCAAGTTGATTACCTAAGCTATATGTGAAAGGTGCATCCGCAGAGGTAGGTATAGGCAGGCCTGAGAGGCATGGGTCAGGATGACCTTTGGGCAAGGATCTACAAAAGAGATGAATGTGCACCAATTACTTACCTGTAATCTTCATTACTCCGATTATCATTCCTCGTCCCAGTACTTAGTAACTGAGGTGTATCCATCTTCTCATACACACCACAAGACATACTAAAATTCCACTTCCTCCCCTACCCTTCAACCCTCCTCTAATGATGGCTATAAATGTCATAGAAGTAGAGATCATCAACCTGGGAGGGCGGGTTGTCTATTAGTACTGGGACGAGAAAGAATAATTGGAATATTGAAGAATATCTGTAAGTAATCAGTGCATTACCTCCTCAATGCTTTTTGGCCCATTTACTAATTGAGGATATGCTAGAGCAGTAGTCTCACAACCCATCATTACCAAACTCCAACTAACTTGGCAAAGATATAATTACCAAAGGTAATGACGGAAGAGACACATTAGTTACAGGACCCAAAATGATCGCTGCACACCCAAGACCGGTAATAAAGGAAGAGGCCCATCTAGACATATAACTCACTTTGTCTAGGCCAAACCAATCAACGACCAGTCCCAAAACATCTGAAGAAGAGAACTAAAACCTAGAACAACCAGTCCAGGTCTCAAAAATGGAGTGGCCTCAGGCCCACACAAGGGGGGCCTGAGGAAATTTAGAGACCTGCGAGGGCGGACTCCACAATATTAAACATCAATCACACAGGAAAGCCCTCGGGTCTATCAAAGGAATAAAGAGAAAGAAAGGAAGAGGCTGACCAAAAGGGGAGGGGGATTTCCCTTTAAAGGACGGTTTCCCTCACCCACCAGAGGTGGCATGCTTCATCATCGGGAATCCTCCTCGCACCATGAAGCCTAGTCATGGTGCGGGCTATGGCCCCCTCGCTGCGAGGGAGGAGCTCAGGGATGTTTTAGTTCTCAGAGGGGTTATTACTAAAACCCAATATGAAATAGCAAGGTGTAGTGAGGGGTGCAGTGCTAGTGGTGGAGTGGGTTAAAACTAACTACAAGGTTTACCACATTGCTTTATTCTGGCTGCCTTGTGCTAGGATTAAGAACAACAAAAGGAAGGATGTACGACTAGAACCATTAGATCAAATCGTACTGAATTAGATCGACATGCTTCGGCCTATGACCTAGAGAGTGTTGTGCACTTCTTCAGGATCTCATATCAGCTACTGCTGTATGGGTGATGTCAAAAACCATAAACCAAAAAGAAAATAGGTGTGACAATAATGGCAAGTTTGTCAATGATTGGTTTGTAATACTAGACCAGTGATCCATAGGTAACCAGATAGTTGGATGCACCGGTTGTACCTGTAGGGGAACAAAAAGACATAACAAGCCGAACAATTTATAAAGCAAGGTGAAACTTAAATTCAGTCAGCCAAATAAACTAGTGCAGAAAAACACACATAACCTGCCAGTGATTCACAGATATGTAATAGGGGCTAGGGAATCCCAAAGTAATTTACCCACAAGTGAGGCCAAACGGGGCCAGTGGAACCAAGTTCCTAACCAAACTTGGGACACCATAAGATCGTGTCATGGAACTGTGTAAAAAATGAAAAGGCACCCACCATCAAGTATCAGGCACAGTACCCCAGCTGTCCTTACCAGATTTGCTTAAGGAGCATACACATCTCCAACCTAAGTGGTAAAGGTCGGGCGCTATCAAACCAGAAGGTCTAAAAGGGGGTTTAATTAAAAGCAAACAAGCATGGTGGAGTGTGGAGACCACATTTATTTTCATGAAATGATAGTATAGTTTGTAGATGATTAGAGCTTCAGTATCTCATATGTCATTGACCGATGGCTATGTTTGAAGGTGAAAAAGTGTTTGAAGAAGCAGCGCAGAGCAGATATCAGTCCAACCAGACTAGAGTGAAAAGGAAGTAACTCAGTTGATAACCGACAGTAGTATAATGGCCCATAACGGGTGTATGATGAAAAACCAGGTAATAGTTTATATAACAAAATGTCATATAGTTAAACTAAAAGGAAGTTAGTGCAGCCAAAATATCATTGCCTGCGTGTTTGCAAAACCCCGCATTAAAGTGAGTAATAACCATGGAGTGAATCCAAATTGCGACAGTGGGCACCCTTCACAAAGGAAGCTAACTAGTTAGAGACGCCTTGACCACATGGGGTAACCGTAGCGCTTCCCGCGCAGTAGCGTTAAGTGCCGCAAGGCACTGGGGGCAGATGTAATCACTCAGATAAATTAAACCATGTAGAGTAAACATGTAATGCAAAAGAGATACCCCTGGAGCCGCGTGTGGCGGTGTCGGGGATGAAGCACCATAAAGTGGGGGCAGTAGAAATACCCATTGTGGCAGAAAGTTGCCAAACATGGAAAATGAAAATAATAATATTAAAAAAACACCGGAGTAACACTAGTAGGACACACGTAAGAGATTGCGTGTAGTCAGGGCTGGCCAACCAGCGTAGGAATGCTAGCACGACATACGTGAGTTATCGTGTGTCATGAGGACCAGACACAGACTGGAGACAAACGAGTCCAGACCATGAGTGTGGTCTTGGAAAACAATAGATTAAGACTTACCACTGAGGTAAGGTCGGAGAGCATCTGCGCGCTGCTGGGAGGACAGGGAAGTCGGCGTGCACGGTAACCTGCTTGCCGTAAATAGTGAAGGTAAAAAGCTGTGTCATCGCTATTTCCGGGAAATGAGGCAAGGGTTGACGGGAAATGTAGTGTTCAAGTCCCGTAACCAAAGGGACCGGGACGCTACACCTCACAGGGACGACCTCTCGCCTGTGCAGAGATGTAGCTGCAAATTAATGAGATGAATGTCTATCTGATTGCAGATTTATGAAAAGGGTGGATAAATGGTACTGACAGAAGTACTCGAACTTAGTGAAGCTGTGAACAAATGTCAGCGGTATCGTTGTCAATAAAGTTCATTGAAAGTCATAAAAAAGGTCTAAATGACTGCTCATGAAAAACTCTGTGTAACTGTCTATTAACAAAGCCTCGACGGGGATAAATACTCAATGTCTCTGATACACGAAGGTGTATCGCGTGATTGATGGAACAATACAATTGCAGGATCCTGGGTTTGCAGGGTCGGGTACCTAAAGGGGCAATATTTACAAATGACTTTTAAGGGGGCTGAATGTGCCAACAATTATGCAATAGGTAAACAGTACTGAGGGATTATGACCAGGATCTGTAGTGGATAAGTGCAGAGGCATCCTAATGAGCTGAAACAACCCCATGCATACTCTGAGACATAAGATGTGGTGTGGTTCAGTGATGCAGTCGCGTAAGTAATGTTATACACTAGTATGAGTGTCGATGTAAATCAATCCAGAGACAAGAAGGTATAGATGTACAACTGTCAAGGGACATGTACGTAGGGTACATCATACAAGTGATAGCCAAGGTATGTCATCATTGAGTCAATTTTCCACTGTCCCCAGTCTGAACACCCACCTCTGTTCAGCCTTTAATAAAATTTTGTTGAGGTTTGGTGTGGACGGTGTCAGATTAGGTTTGTCGAGGACAGTCCAACTTAGTACATTGGCACTGTGGTTTTTCTCCAAGAAATGTCTAATCAATTTAGTAGTTTGTTTCTCGCACCTGATGATGCTTTTGTGTTCCAGGATCCGGATTTTGACTTTCCGCGTATATGCACTTTCAAAAGCGTGCATATACAGGTTCGCAAGGCTTGGGGCAAATGTACTCCCCATTGAAGTACCTGATATCTGTAAGTACAGATGCTCTTCAAACCGGAAAATGTTTTCTTTCATTGCCAATGTGGCACATCTCATGATGAAGGGGACCGAAGTGATGGTATCCAGTTTGCTGGCATGCGGCAAACCTTCCACAGTGGTCAGGGTTTGATCTTGTGGAATACAGGAATATAATGATTCTACATCGAAGGACACTAAAAAGTCTGTTTCTGTGTCGAAATTCACATATCTCAGTAAGCGAAGTACATCTTAGGTATCTTGTAAGTAGGTTGGCATCTGCCTGACCGGGGGTCTCAAAAAGAGTCCACAAATTGTGAGAGAGGTTCCAAAATATAACCTATCCCCGAGTTGATAGGCCTCCCTGGTGGGGGCCATTGTGGTATGTGGATCTTTGGGAGATCCCTAGTTTGATATTAAGTACACAAGACAAAGAGAACGCATCTCAAAGCATACATAGAGGAGTCGTAGACACCCAAACTAATGACAGAAAAAGGAACACAGAAAAAGTCACGGATCTAAAGCACCGGGACACTAACAAAACACGAAATAGGCAAATGCGCAATTCTAGTATATCACCCCACACTCAGAAAGAAATCGAAACTCTTCAAATACAAGCGGGCAATATGTCGCAGGACATGCTAAATGCACTACAAGTCATGGAAAAAAATACTAGAAATCACTGTAAGCACCCACTCCAAAGTAGAGCTCATTCAAAAATCAGTGCATGATCTACTAGGAAAGAGCACAAGGACGGCCATGCCAGTGTCAAATAGACATAATCGACCATACAAAAACCTTAAATATCTATCGGATGATGAAACCCAAACCCTACTCCTTTCATATGAGTCTACAGCCAGTAACATAGGTGAGGAAATTAGATCAGTCCCGATTGATGCAAATAGAACATCCTGGCCTAAGAACAGAAAACCCAACCTTGAGAACCTAAAACAAGTCCAGCTAACCGCCAACACTCAAGAGATGAACTATAATATCTCAGGGAAACCACTGCTATGCCTACTGCTCAACTGTCGTTCCGCAGCAAAACATGCATCAGACATTGCTGCCCTCATCATTAGTAAGGAGGTTGATGTGATAATCTTAACAGAAACATGGCTCACGGAATCTTCCTCCCCGTTCATGGATCTGCTGGTGCCTCCACACTATAACATTGTGAGGCTAGACAGACTAAAAAAGATAGGAGGTGGTATAGCCTGCATACACCGATCTGATATCAAGGTCAGCCAAATACAATCCAACCTTCTTGAATCCTGTGAATACCTCGGTCTCAATTTAAGAACAGCAGATAATCAAAGGTGCAACTTGCATGCGCTCTACCATCCACCAGGCAATAATGCCCCTTTCATAGACCAGTTAATGGAGATCATCACGGCTAACTCTAACAGTCACACTAACAATATATTCCTAGGCGACTTTAATTTACACTGGGAAGACAATAATGACAAACAGGTCAACGTATTTAAAGACTTCTTAGTAGACCTAAACCTTACTCAAGCCTGCACGCTGCCAACAGACTCGAAAGGGGCAACCCTAGATTGGGTAATCTCGAGAGTCAAGGATACTACAATCCACTCAATTGCTCCTTGCGATTGGTCGGATCACCATGCCATAACCTTCCATATATCCACCATAAAAAAGAACAAGACCACTCAACCAGTCAGACTCAAAAAGTGGACACGGGACACCAGAGACCATAACATGGAGCAACTAATTGCAAGATGTGAGAAGGATCTAAATCCGCCTAACAACTGGCGGAGCGTTAACGAACTCACTGATCACTACACCACATCAATGACAAACATAGTCAACTCCACCATGCCGCTAACACTGAAAAGAGTTTCAGATAAAGATAAAAATCCATGGTTTAATGGAACACTGAATGAAGATAGGCGGAAGCTGAGACTAGCAGAAAGAAAATGGAGACAGCACCCAACATCCCCCAGCTGAAAACTCTCAGAAAAATTAGAAACGAATACAACAAAAGTGTTCTCAAATCTAAAAAGGAATTCTTTAGATCGGAATTGGATAATGCCAGAAACAGACCACGAAAACTGTTCGAGATGTTAAAACAACAATCCAATAAGCTGGCCAAATCTGCCCAAGAAGCAACTGAAACTCAACTGAGCTGCGAGGAATTCTCAACATTCTTCTCAAACAAGGCCAACACGCTAGAAAGAGAACTCAGGATGGCAGCCGACAACCTACCTAACCAAATATCATCACAGAACGATGCTATCATGAAAAACGGTCAGGCTATGACGAAAAATAAAGCACAATGGTTGACCTTTAAGCTATATGACCAGAATACCATTGCCAAAACACTCTCAGATATCAAACCTAATAACCACTACAATGATCCCCTCCCCGCTAAATGCCTAAAAAGAATCAACCATGTCGTCATCCCTATATGGACAAAAATAATCAATGCCTCACTATCTCAAGGGCTACTACCGGAGTGCCTAAAAACAGGTCAAGACCTCCCCATCATCAAAAAACCTACAGCGGACCCGACAGACCCTAACAACTTTCGTCCAGTAACCAACATTCCATTACTTGCCAAACTAATTGAAAAATGTGTGCAAAATCAACTGAGCAACCATATCACTAACTTCAATCTACTGGACGACTGCCAATCTGGTTTCAGACCAGGCCACAGTACGGAAACAGCAATCTTACATATAGTGGATGATGCGCTACAGGCCCTGGATCACAATCAAACATGTCTTCTAGTTCTTCTTGACCTGTCTTCTGCATTTGACACGGTAAATCATGAAAAATTACTAGCCCGGCTTGAAGACAGGATGGGATTAGCGGGAAATGTTCTGAAATGGTTTGAATCCTTCCTTCAGAACAGGTCACAAAGATTCCTGGTCAACCAGACGCTATCCCCATCATGCCCTAATTCGATTGGAGTTCCGCAAGGATCAACATTATCTCCATCACTATTTAATCTATATGTCGAACCCCTTACAGAAATCCTCCGACACGCAAACATATCCTATCACATGTATGCTGAAGACACTCAGATCTACATAAAGATAGCATCGCTGGAAGAGATCAAGACAATGAATGAGGCCCTAAAAATGTCATTACAATGGCTAACTAGCAATTATCTGAAACTAAATGCACAAAAAACGGAATTCCTATTAATATCACCACCAAAGAACCCCGCAAATGTGCAGGAATGGACTAAACTGATCACAGCGCTAAACTGCACCCCTACCCTAGTTGACTCAACCAAATCACTAGGAATCACGCTTGATAAGAACCTAGATATGAAAGCCCACATCAAAGCAATGGCAAACAGTGCACGGTTTCATCTGAACTATATTAGGAAAATTAAACCACTCATTACTACGGCGGACCTCAAACTGGCAGTTCAGTCCTTAGTTATATCAAGGATTGAATATGGATGTACAACACTAACAGGTCTACCTAAAATCTCCACAGCACCACTAAAAGCCTGTCTCAATGCGGCCATAGGACTCATTACAGGCTCTAGAAAATACGACCACATTTCCCCACACCTGAAAGCATTAAACTGGCTACCATACGAAGCCAGAATTCAACTTAAACTGGCATGTATTACCCACAAAGCGCTCCACTACAAAACACCAATGTACCTAGCCCAGAAAATTGAGCTATCAGGGGAATCAGACCTTCCAGGAGTGCCGGAGACCTGTTGCTGAAACCACCCATCTTTCAGAAGAAGAAAACGTATGACAGAGCATTCTCCGGAGCGGCCCCAGAATTTGGAATTCACTCCCTCCAAACATTAGAAAAATTCCGAACACGGCAACCTTCAAGAGGGAAACGAAGATCTTCCTAATGAGCAAGTTCCTTCCCTAGACAAGACGGATCATCATCTGCAGCGTGGCAAATAGACTGACATAACATAGTCCTGTCATATAGGGATGCATCATGTACATGAAGACCACAAAAAGACACCAAAACTAACCAAAGCGTAATTTAAAGATAAACACATCAGTTAGCTACAAAGACTTCTTGACTGTACAGTACTACAATTAATGGATCTTTGTAGGAGTGATGTTAAACATACGAAAGGACACATCGGAACCACTGCTATACCTTTGGTACATTAAGCTGATCTTAAACGTGTTATTTCTGAAAATGTTAAGAAAGAAATGTACAGGAATCATATATATATTAATGCTGCTATACCTACTGTATTCTAAACTATTTACCTCATGTAACTGTGAAGCGCTCTGATACCTTTGGGTCATGTTCGCGCTATATAAAACTATATAAATAAATAAATAAATAAAAATAAATGTAGAAGTATGGAGTAGTGGGCTCACTGGTTTTCAGGAAGTCAGCCTCTTTGGAAGTTATCCTTTTGTTTTCTAGTGCATCATCAACCATAGATGTGATGGTCCAGGACAGTCTACAGTCTACTCGTGGGATCATTCTGAAAGTGGCGGTAAGATGTAGACACCTCCAATTGTCGTAGACACTCCGTCCTATAGGCAGTTGTGTCCATTATGACAGTGGCTCTCCCCTTGTCAGCAGGTTTGATGACAATTGATTTGTCACCGCTCAGAGTGCGTAAGGCCATCTGTTCTTTCTTGGTTAAATTTCGATGCACCTGAGGTGTCAATGGTAATGTCCTTTTGATGTCATTGAGTACTGCTTTTTCAAAGGTTGCCACTTCGGCAGGTAGACGTGTGGCAGATGGATTGAATGTTGACTTTTTACCTAGATTAGTATTGGTAGTTGTAGTATTCGTGAGGGTCGGCTTATCTGCAAAAAAGAAGTGCAACCTGATCTTGCGAAAGAACTGGAATAGCTCTTAATGTAGCTGAAAAGAATCCCTGATGTTGGTGGGGACAAAACCCAGACCCCGATTCAGCACTTGTTCCGCTTCTGTTGTCAAAATGTGGTGGCTCAAATTTACCACTAAGTCGGATCTCTTCTCGACCCTGGTTGGGCCGTGGTATTTGCCATGCTCCGTCTGTTGCGTGGAGACGTCGGAGGGCTCTAGTGTACTTGCTGTCTTCTTCTGCCCCTGGACCGTCCACGACCCTGCCCTAAAAAAGATGGATTAAATCCAGGGGGCGGTAGCCGTTGACAGCCCATGATGGGTCCTTGTTGCCCCGGACCAAAAGCTTGAAAAGGAGGGTAGCCCCATGGGTTGGGAGGCCACCACTGGTTCAGCTGAGGTCCCCCTCATGGTCCAAACCATCCCCTCTGTCCTCTCTTCTGTATATTAGGGTGAGAGTTATCAGTGCTGGTATCTGAGTCACTAGACCAATCTTCTTTGTCCGATGACGAATAATTCGAGCCTTAGTGGCGGCCACTGCGATTGAACTCAGGTGGTTTGTAGTTGTCACTTGTGTATGGGTAAACCTTCTCCAGAGCGAACTTTGCGAGGTCTTTCTTGAATTTGTTGATCTTATTAGTTAGAAGTGATTCTTTATATTCTTTGGTGTTCTTATTGGTCTCAGAGTTCTTTTTGAACAGAGTAGCTGTACCCGCAGTCTTCAATTGGACTTCCCATGTCTGGATTTCAATTAGAATAGTATCCGCAATGCGCTTGGCTGTGCTGATGATCAGAATTAGCCAGTCCCTTGTGCATCGCCATGCAATCAGGGACCAGTCCTTCAGAAAGTTCTTATCTTCCAAGAAAAGTCTAGGAGTATTTGTGACAATAAGGCCCGTAGGGGCACAGCTGTCCCTGAGGTATTCAGTCATAATCGCCCTACGTGTCGTCGTACGAATATGTGCTCGTTTCAGGTTTTTAAGTTTGTTCCAATCATCTGTTTGGGCAATAGTATTTACTAAGGGTGTGTCCAAAAGGCTTGGTGTAGTCAAGATATCCTGTACTACTGCATCATCAAAGGCCAACCCGGCAAAATCAGCCATGATGAGGTATCGACGTGCTTATCTGATGTGTAATGATAGTAATGCGGCCAAAATGAGGATAAGAAATAGTGAGTGTCCTATAATGGAAAGGGAGTAGAAAAGAGGAAGGTCTCGCACCACTCTAGAGGCTTGTTTGCTTAATTTAGAGAAAAAGAAGAGGCCTGCAGCTGAACCGCTGCTCAAGAACTGTATACACACAAGGGGGGCCTGAGGAGATTTAGAGACCTGCGAGGGCGGACTCCCCAATACTAAACATCAATCACTACATTTCCCATCAATCCTGCCTCATTTCCCGGAAATAGCGATCACAGCTTTTTACCTGCACTATTTACGGCATGCAGGTTACCGTGCACGCTGACTTCCCTGTCCTCCCAGCAGCGCGTGGATGCTCTCCGACCTAACCTTAGTGGTAAGTCTTAATCGATTGTTTTCCAAGACCACACTCATGGTCTGGACTCGTTTGTCTCCAGTCTGTGTCTTGTCCTCATGACACACGATAACTCACGTATGTCGTGCTAGCATTCCTACGCTGGTTGGCCAGCCCTGACTACACGCAATCTCTTACGTGTGTCCAACTAGTGTTACTCCGGTGTTTTTATATATTATTAATTATTACATATTATTATTTTCATTTTCCATGTTTGGCAACTTTCTGCCGCAATGGGTATTTCTACCGCCCCCACTTTATGGTGCTTCATCGCCGCCACCGCCACACGCGGCTCCAGGGGTATCTCCTTTGCATTACATGTTTACTCTACATGGTTTAGTTTATCTGAGTGATTACATCTCGCCCCGGTGCCTTGTGGCACTTAACGCTACTGTACGGGAAGCGCTACGGTTACCCCATGTGGTCAAGGTGTGTCTAACTAGATTGCTTCCTTTGTGAAGGGCGCCCACTGTTGCACTTTGGATTCACTCCATGGTTATTACTCACTTTAATGTGGGGTCTTGCAAACACGCAGGCAATGATATTTTGACTGCACTCTCTTCCTTTTAGTTTAACTATATGATATTTTGTTATATAAACTAGTACCTGGTTTTTCATCATACACCTGTTATGGGTCATTATACTACTGTCCGTTTTCAACAGAGTTACTTCCTTTTTACTCTGGTCTGGTTGGACTGATATCTGCTCTGCGCTTCTTTAAATGCTTTTTCACCTTCAAACATAGCCATCGGTCAATGACATATGAAATACTGAAGCTCTAATCATCTACAAACTATACTATCATTTCATGAAAATAGATGTGGTCTCCACACTTTACCATGCTTGTTTGCTTTTAATTAAACCCCCTTTTAGACATTCTGGTTTGATAACGCCTGACCTTTACCACTTAGGTTGGAGACGCGCACTTCACCTCTTCCACTAAGGATGAATTCCCTGGGAAAAAGCAAACAAAAAAATCCACCTTGTTTAGACCTCAAGCCCTGCATAAGAGGAACTAGAATGCCCAAGGATTTATGGCACCATGGAGAACACTCAAAAACAAGATAAATATTACGCCTTCTATGTTCAGCAGGATAGACCATGGAAAGGCAAAGTGACCAAATTGCAGCATTTCAAATTCCAGGCTATAGGCTAAAAGATGTAACCTGATAGACTGAGAGCTAATTGCCAAACTCATAACTCAAGGTGTAGTAAAAGATGACATGAAGACCATAACCCAATACTTCATCTTCATGCCCTGTACGACATGTCAAAGAGGAAGCTAAAAGCGATCTGACTCCAACTTCAACTCCTAGTACAGTAGGTGCATAAGAAGAAATCTAGTGGATGAATGATTGATCACCAAACTACAGAAGTTAACAGAAAGATACTTCTAGCCTCAAGCAAGCAGACGCATAAGATGGAATCTGTTAAATGATGGACTAATCCCCAAAAATGCATAAGCTTATTTCAATCTCAAGCCCAGCAGAGGCATAACAGGCATAACAGGAAACAGCTAAATGAAAGATTAATCCATGTTTACAGAAGCTAGATGTAAACTTGTTCCTACTACGAGCCCAAGCCTAGCAGGGGCATAAAAAGGAACTTGCTAGACAAAGGGTTAATTCACAAACTGCTAAAGGTCAAAAACTAACATAGATACAACCTCAAGCCCAATCCCACAAGGGCCATTAGAGGAAACTGCTAAATGAAGGATCCCTAATTCGTTAGACCAATAATTAATCCACAAATTGCAGTAGTTAAAAGTAAAATAGTTACAATCTTAGAGCCTGTTAAATCTAGGATTTGGCACAAGTGCATTATCAAAAAGTAACTAGTTTTAACCTCAAGCACAGCCGGGGTTTAAGAGGGAAAATGAAAAACCCAGGATCAGTCCACAACAGAGAAGCTAAAAGAAAACTAGTTACTGTGGTTCTAAAACCTCAAACTTAGAAAGGGCACTAGGGGAGACCAAAAATGACATACGTTCCCAGTAAATGTGCTTGAACCCTAGCCCCAGCAGGATGCCTAGTAGGATATACCGATTTGCCAAGGATTAATCTACAAACTCTAGACTGGACAGAGCAAGACTGCTGACTAACACTCAACACTTCATACCCAGTATAGAAAAGGTACAAATCCAAGGATTATACCTCAAGCCTCAAACCATTCAAGAATCTAAAAGGAGGCTAGATTGTATAGTCCACAAGCAGCAGTGACACTTGCCAGGCCTACGTATCCCAATCCTAGCATATATATAATGAGGTGATACCAACCAGAGCTTAGCACCACAGTGGAGATTCTTATAGAATGCAGAAAACTCAAATTACCAACACTGTGGTAAATCAATCAATCGATAGATTCTTTATTCGGTTCAAGCATTTTAAACCATAAAAGCACATGATGAAGATAGGATAAAATATATGATAAAAACATATGATAAAAACAGCACGATTCATATCAAACAGATTTTAAGATACAAATATAGACTCATAGACAAACTAAAATTCTAATGCAGACATTGACTTGCGTGCCAGCACTGCAACTTTCAAAAACAAGATCACACAATAATAATAATAATAATAATAATAATAATCTTTATTCGGCATTTAAAATAATACCATAAAAGATACATAATTTTTTTAAATACAACATCAGATAACAAAAAATCTCTATAGAGATTACCACATACCAGACAAAACCAGGTATATATACTTTCATTATCCCTCCTATGTCACATATAATCATAATGCATCCAACCCATTATGATACTAATTAAAAATTATTATTTAAGGTATTACGCTAAAACTTAAACAGCAAGTCATAGTGCAAAGTCGCTAAAAGAAATTTCTCTGGGATTTAAACACCCCTCAGTTTTTCATAACTTTAAAGCAGCTCTTAGGAAATTGGAAATACAGAAAAGCGTAAAAACATCTGAAGACAATTTTAAAAACAACAATGCTACACGTGCTTGTCTGAATCTGGCTCTTTTTAAAATGCCCTTCAAAAACATTTTTCTAGGATATTCATAAAACGGGCAAAGTAGGACGAAGTGTAGGGTATCCTGTGGAGACCTATTGTCGCAGCCACAGGGTCCTCTATCTTCTATATTCAATATAAAACCCTCAGGAACGGCCAATAAATAATGAAATAAATGTAATCTAAAACGCGTGAATAAAAATCTGTCATGTGCACTAGTTATGGACAATAAATAAGGTTCTATTCCCTGTGTTGATTTAACTAATACATGTTCTCTCACCGTGGGCTTGGAAAGTTCTATAGCCTCGCGTTGCCCCGTAACATATTGAAAATACAGGTCTTTAATGAGGGCCTTATCCTGGGTTCTCGCGTTCTCAGGCTTTAGGAACAAATCTACACGTCCTAATCTAAATAGAGAGTCCTTCACATATTTTAGCCAGGGAATTTTGAGCGCATGCTCAAGCGAGAGACAGTCCTGTATAACCCTCCTGCTGAAGCCCGCCTCTTCATTTGTCCAGACTTTTGCCCAAGCTACTAACGGCTTAACTGCCACCATATCAGAGATGTAGTTAAGCCCAAGTTCTTCGTGAACAATGTATGCAGGGGTGCTTTGAGGTACTTTCAATGTACGCCTCAGATATTTATTCTCTTCTGTTTGGAGTTTATTAACCTCAATAAAACCCCAAACCTCACTTCCATATAAAACCTTTGAGCAACAGATGGAATTATATAACTTTAAAATTATTCCTGGGGTCCAACGTCCTAGTCTGTGTGCAAAGTTGGCAATTGATCCTATAGACCTGCTCAGGGCAAGACACTTCTCCTCTAACAAATATTTAAAATTCCAGTGTCCATCAAATAATATGCCCAAATAAGTAAAGGCAGGGACTTTCCCTAGGATGTGTGTCCCTATTGTGTAATTGTAGGATTTGCTAGGCTTCTTTCCAATTTCCATAATATACGATTTTGTGAGGTTGGGTGACATGTCCAAATTGTTCATGAAAGTCACGAAGCCATCTATTAAAAGTTACAGACCCTTTGGGGTACAAGCAAGTAATACCACATCATCTGCGTAAGCAGAACAGGAACCGCTCTTGTTCCTATCCTCGGGGTGTCTGCATGTAACAAACTCAGGGCGGCATCGAGACCGTTAATATATAAAGTAAATAAAAACGGCGCTAATATGCAGCCCTGTCTAACTCCACTGGAGCACTTAAAATGGTCTGTTACCTTCCCCTCCTGCGTGTATCTAACTGTCGCCGTGGTATTAGAATATAATGACTTTAAAATATTGATTATTCCTTGTTCCACCCCAAGCTCACCCAAAATTATCCACAGTTTGCAACGATTCACTCGGTCAAAGGCCGCAGTGAGATCCATAAAAGCAAGATACATTGCCCCTGGCTTGGCTACTGTATATTTTGCAGTGATAAGATACAAGTTAAGACATTGATCTGTAGTGGACTTTCCTGGGCGAAACCCATATTGGACCTCCGTTATAATTTGATTTGCCTCTGCCCATTCCATCAGCCTATTTAAAATTACCCGCCCCAAAACCTTCACGGAAACATCGATAAGGGATATGGGGCGATAACAATGTGGGCTATCCCTATCGCCTTTCTTGAAAATAGGCACAATTGTGGCAGTAGCCCAGGATGCTGGCATTGCTGAACTTACTGCCGCATTTAGCACCCTAGTTAAAAGCGGGGCCCATACCTCTGTATTACTGCGAAAGAGGTCTGGAGGGATCCCATCCGGCCCAGGCGCCTTATTCCTCGACAGTCCCTCGATTCCTATTCTTACCTCGTCCAAAAGGAATATAATAGGGGGAGAGTTTTGTGCTGGGTTTGGGGTCTGCGGATCCTCTGGTCTATGGGGCTGATTATACAGACCCTGAAAATGCTTCTGCCATTGCTCTGGTAGAATATTATTACTTATTTCAGATTTATTCGAATCTTTAAAGCATGGATTATTAATAACTTTCCAGAAGCGGGTGGAGTCCTTCAGTTCTGCTGCCTCTGTGAGTCTCCTCCCAGGCGTTCTGTTGTAATTGCACCTTTCTCTCCTTGACGGCTTGCTTATAGTTTATACGAGAAGCCGCCACCCAATCCCTATCCCTCGGGGACTGCTTAAGGGCCGCTTTCAGCTCTCTTAAGGCCCGTGCGCACCGGCTATTGAACCATCTGGGAGCTCCCATGGAGGACGACCGAGCAGGGGCTCTCAGAAGACTATCCGCTACCTGACTAATATTCCTGAAGGCCTCTATTATTTCCACTCCTTGGACATCTAAATCTAGACATGTCCAGATATCCTGCTTAGCTCTATTAAACAAAGAAACATTAAAAGCAGCTGGGTGGACCTGGGCCCAACGCAACCTCCTACCTTGATCTGTTGCAGCAATCTTTGTCCCCCCTGTTAATCTATGTGGTACTCTATCGTGCTGTGCAGCAATCAGACATAAAATCAGCGGGTTATGATCACTAAACCCACTATATTGAATATTAAAAGAAATTATGCACCTTATCAATGTGATAGAAACGAAAATATAATCGATGAACGAAGAGCATCCTCTCCTTTAAAGGTCGGGTTGACCGGTCTGCCCTGGGTGGTGGCAATCTGATCCATCGTGTGAGCTAGCCCATAAGTATTTAATATATCACTCAATTCACGCCCCTCCTGCGTATGCTCCATATGTGGTCCCTCTCTTAAAGTGCAAGATGACCAATCACCCTGGGACACCCTCAAACTTGGGCACAGATGACAATTGAAATCACCCACAAGAATCAGCTGTAACTGTGCCAACCCTCTCTCTCTCGTGTGCTCCATCAGTGAATTTAATTCTTTGAGACTATTCGAACCATGCACTTGTGACCTTGCATTATAAAAATTGATTAAAACAAACCTATACATGTTGTTAGTGAATTTGAGACCCAGGGCAACATCCGAATCCCATGCAGATTCTTCCAACTACCCTGGATTCCAAGATCTATAAACATAGTCAGGCCCCCCCTTGCTCGTCCTGAGCCCGACCTTATTGCTGGGCAGAAGAAGGTTTTATATCCTTCCATGAAAAAATTATTTCCTGTCTCCCATGTCTCCTGTAGGCATATTATTTGAAACTTCCTCACATACAGGAGCCATTGCTCATCCTTAAATTTACTTGATAAGCCTGCTATATTCCAAGACATTATTTTTATGTCACCCCCCGCACTCGCTGCCCTAGGGTCCACACTCGGTACACTGCTAGGCCTGGTAATAGCCATCTCTATGTTATTTAACCCTTGATTGCTATCGTACCTGCATTCCTGTATAATTTGCGGTGTTATCCCACGAGTGAGCTCCTCTCTCCTCCCTACTGTGCCACTGTTAACCCCTGGGGTGTCAGTGACTCTTTCCTCCACCTCCCCATCTCGTAGTCAGTCAATATCATTCAGGTCCCTCAATGGGGCAAACGCATTGCTCAGGGCAACCGGCCTGCCTCCCCAGGTTATTCCCTCACCGTGTCCTACGTGCCGTTGTGGAAAATTGGGAGTCGGTGGTGGTGGCCTATAGAAAAAGCCCAACGGTTAAAGTTTAATACCTGTCTCTACTGCAAAAGTACTAAGGGGATAAAAAAGGATCTTGTGTGCTAATTCGCGATATCTAAGCGTGACAATCACACTATCCCCTGGAAAGGCTTTCCTTGACCTCCCAATCCATGAAACCCTCCTTGCCATCAAAATGTGGCGATGCTCTGTGATGTTAAACCCCGCATACTTGTGCATCCAGTGCGCCGCTTTATTAATTAACTGCGCAGTGGATTCGTCATGTACATTCTTGTGCCCAGGTACACCTGTCAGCACCACTGTGTATGGGCAGCATGCAGGTGGAAGGTCTATTACTGGGAGGTCTCGACTACTAGAGGCAGCTACACTGGACTCCCCCTCATTTGCTGGCACTCACTATGTTCCCTGGGGGCCCTTTGACCACCCTCCCTCCGCGCAATGTCTAACCCCACAATTAATAATGGCCTCATCATCCAGTCGAAGTAGTGCATCATTAGATTCTCTAAAATTACTAAAGTGTTGCTTCTTAATCAAGGGAAGAAGGATACATTTAGTATATAAAAGATAAAAACTACAAAAAAATAAAAAGTGCAGCATCGATTGACCGGATTTCCCGTCGCAGGGACGGGTGTCTAAGTTAGCTTGGAACCCTAATGGGAAGTTCAGTAAATATTTTATAGTGCCTTCTCTAAAACGAAAGAGTAAACTGCGCTCCCAATCACTCATATTGCCGGTCTAGTAACTTTGGGGTGAGCCAATTCGTCCCTGATTCCTAGTGAGATAGCCCGAAACTCTTGGTTTTGTTATCTCCCTCTTTATTCTCTCTTCCTGCGCGTGCTGGTACCTACACGCCAGCAGCTGTTTCTTTGTAATAGAACAAGGACCCTCCGGGTTTTCAAATAGTTGGTTAAGACCAATCATGCGCAGACAAGATTCGATGTACTTTATCCAAGGAATTTTTCTACCATTGTCACATGCAAGGCAGTCTTTTATGATGTCTTTTGTAAGTGCTCCCTCTGTATTTCGCCAAATGGCATACCAAAAAAGCAGGGGGCGGGCACTAATATAATCCTCAACAAAGGGGAAGCCTAGCTCATTATGACAAATAAAACTAGAGCTAGAGATTGGTGCTCTGAGCATCTTTCTACAGAATCTATTTTCCTTTAATTGTACTGAGAGACTACTCTCAGTCCCCCAAACCTCTGTCCCATAGGTTGCAGACGACAGGCACTGTGATCTGTAAATCTGCAATAAGGGAGTTAAAACATTCCCTTTCTTAAGACGTGGCAAGCTGAGTAGCGACCCTACGGCTTTAGACAATTTATTCCCGCTATTAACTATGTGTGTTTTCCAAGTGCCACTGTCATTTAAAGTCATACCAAGATAGGTGAAAGTGCCTGTGCTTATTAGTCTTTGCTCACCTGTCTTCAGTGAAGGTGTTTTATATTTCTTGGGGCCGCAGGACATAATAAAAGATTTAGTAAAATATGTCTGCAAATCTAATGATGCCATAAATTTAACAAAGCCGTTCACTAAAAGAGAAAGAGCCTTTGGTGTGCGGGCCATCAACACAGCGTCATCCGCATACAACAGAGCAGGTAGCAGCGAGCTTCTAATCGAGGGAACATCAGTGGTAACAGTAGTTAAAAAGGAGTGGAGATCATTTATATATAAAATAAATAAAAGTGGGGCTAAAACACAACCTTGTCTCACACCTCTCATAATACTGACATCATTTGAGACCTCACCATTGATGTTGATCCTTACTCTGGCTTTCATTCCTCTGTGCAAATACGCTAGAAAGTGAACTAGTGCTTCATCAAGACCAAGAGAAATTAAAATAGACCATAGCTTAGACCGGTTAACACTATCAAACGCTGTTGATAGGTCCATAAAAGCTAGGTACAAAGGGGAGCTTTTTGCCACTGTATATTTTCCTATAATTAACTTGAGATTTAGGCACTGCTCTATAGTACCCACTTTTGGTCTAAAGCCATACTGGCTGGGGTGCAATATTGCTTTCACCTGGAAATGATTTGCATTTACTCACAGAGCTCCTCTAAAAACACCACTTGAATAGGAACCTGTTGGCTAACGATTAAACTTCGCGGGTAAAACAACGGAGATCTCATTCAAAACTTTGTTTGTATTCAGTCGCTCACCAAAACATCTCAAGGCATTGTGGGTACTGTAGTTCTCGAGCTAAATGGCGGACTTCTGGGAAGAGCTCATATTGGGCAACAATACCATCACGGAAGTAACAGATATGACAATTGGTTTCCTCCTCTTCTATGAATGTTAATCTTCAAAAACGTAAACACGCTTACTTATGCTCACCAAGCAGCAATTGTACAGAGTAGCCCAAAGTGGCACCAAGTGGTCAAACTTAGAAAGTCTGAATTATATTGTGTGAGCTGTAACTGCAAAACCATATATTATTGAATACTAGAACACCAAAAACTAATAGTTCTTTAGCTGTGATTCCCTATAACCAGCGTGGACATTTCTGTGTTAAAGCTGTGTACATGGTATGGTTTTCATCTCACTAAGATATCCCAGCAGGGTCATGCATTTACTGCAGAGGTGTGCAAGATTCATATCGCAGACGTCAAAACGTGTGTGTTTGTGGACGGGGTGGGGGAGAGAGGTGCTATATCTACTTACAAATGTAAAAGTGAATATCTATGGTTCTAAGGATTGGAATTTTTGTCATTCTGGTATTATTTTATTTATCAAAATGTACTCTATTTTTCTTAATTGGTTTTGATCTTTCTTGTGTTGTGTTCTCACTTCATTACCATTTGTGTGCTGCATAAATAGTATGCCTGACTGCTTTGTGCCAAGCTACCAGAAGAGGGTTAAGCACAGTTTAATTTAGTGATTTTTTGTGGTTTACCCAGACATGGGTTGTGGTTCCTGCCAGAGTGGGTTTCCACCCCCCTCAACCAATAACCCAATTTCTTACACAAACCAATTTAGAAATTTAGAGTACATTTTAATAAATAAAATATTACAAGAACGGCAAAAATCCAACCAGTAGAACCAGAGATATAAAATTTAAAAGTTTTAAGTAAATATTTGGCCTAAAAGTACCACACTACCCATTTGCCTGCTTGCCCGATTGCTTCTTCCCTACACTGTGGTAAATTAAAGGCTAGGTTTGCATCAGACAATACATTACCACTCGAAAGTGACACATATGACATATTCAGCTTCTTATACAGGCAAAGGATGGAGTCGAACCACCATAAACCAAAACTGCCCAACACGGCGAACCATTTAAAAATTCCTCTACCAGGTAGGAATGCTTAATTGGGTGGCGGGGGAGGATTCACCTTCTACCTTGTAACTCAAAACCTAGCTGGGAGTTTACATGAAGTTGAAGTAAAGGATTCTGGACAGATAGTTATTTTCCTACATAACCCATAACCTTCAGACCAGAGATAAAATAAAGCCAATTCCAAGTTCACAGCACAATAGGGAGCCAAATAAAGGTATCTTACAGAAAAAAAGGCTGCCACACAGTATCACATACTATCAAACATATTCTCGCGAACACTGTGAAAGGCTTACACCCTAAAAATGAAACTCTAGATATTCTAATTAGTAGATGTTATTTCAGAAGAACACCTAGGACAATAGGGATTGTGCAAACAACCTCACCTGAACTCAACTGCCAGGAGTCTGCCATCTGTATACATTTGTTTCCCAAGTTCATGACTCAGTAGAAACTCTGAGCTCAACGTAAAAGGTTTGCAGCCTTGCCAAGTACCACTCATCAGGGGTTAGACCCTTATCACCACACTAAAATGTATTAGTCATGCCTACTGAGGTCCCTGACACACTGTGGGGATAAAAGCTGAAGCACTAAGGGCCTGATTAAGAGTTGTCCATCAGACCGCCGAACCCATGGTGGAGGTGCAGTGGCGTTCGGGGACCGCCGCACCAGTGGTCTGACCACCGTATTACGAGTACGGCAGTAGGACCATTTTGGGACCACCGCAGCCACCAGGGATCCCCCATCCCTGGTGGTGGCGTGGCATTGTGAGGCTGCAATATACTTGGCGGTGCCGCTGTGGCACCGCCAAGCATATTACTAGTTTCCTCACTGCAACCCTATCCACGGCAGTGAGCCTGCCATGGAAAGGGTGGTGGTGGGGTAACTCTGGGGGCCCTCACAGGGCCCCCTAGTACTCTGTGCATGTTGTGCCTCCCTGTATGTGTGCACCCCCAGTTCCTGCACAGAACGAAATGCACAACATTGTGCATTTCGGTCCGTGCAGGAACGAGCTTTGGTGCTCTCATTGCAATGCCTTTTTGAAAGGCACTGCCGTGGGAACTCCAAAGGGTTGCCCGCCAGATCACGAGGAAACTCGTAATCTGGCAGGCGGCCCTGTTTGGCGGTGTGGGTGCAGGCGGTGGCATGGCAGCTAACTCCCACACCGCCAAACTCGTAATCGGACCCTTAATCTGTGCACTGCTGCTCAGCCCTGCCTGCCAACGGGCAGTAATAGCATGCTGGTCGGCCTTCGGAGACTCATTTCTGTGGTGACGCAGTCTTAGGGCTCGTTTTAATTACTGATGGGCCATTGTTATGAGAGGGCGACAGACCATTGACCTGGCGGAAGTCCCGATTGCCAGATTTATAAATGACTGCCAAGCAGGCGTTTACTTATACGGCATTGGCAGGAACCTCTTTCAAGGCAGTTCCTGTCACTGCATTTCGTTGTTTGGTGCAGGGCTCCGTCAACATGACGATGGCGTGCACCAAATAGTTTTCTTTTTTTTTAACCAAAAAGAAAATCCTGAAGCCGGATTGTCTTTTCTAAAATAAAAAATATAATATCCTCTTGCCATGGGAGACATCTCTGAGGGGGAGAGGGGCATTATTTCTTTTTTAATGACCCTCTCCGCTAGCATTTGCTTGATGGTGACAGACAGTAAGAAAAAATCCGTCCATCCTAATTGGGCGGACGGACATATAGTCAATTCTCTGATGGCCATACTCTATTGTACCGTCGGAGAACTTTGGTTATGATGGTGGCGGAGTAGTCATCACCATAGCCAAACGTTTGGTCTGCCCGCATGTAAATAGGGCAAACGGACTACTATGTTGGTGGGAAGGGAACTCTGTTGCAATAGAGTTCCCTCTCGCCAACATATAAATCAGGCCCTTAGTTACAGTTTAGGATACATGATATGTCCGTCTGTCCGATGTCCGTGCCATGTCACAAATACTTTGTGCTCTCTCTGGCCCCATCCAGCCTCTCTGAGCCACACGTGCATGACATCGGACAGGTTGCTGGATCATCCAGTAGGTGGGACGGCTTAATAAACAAAAAACAGTAAGCGCCAAGTCCAGCCTCACCTGGATCTGGCACCTTCTGTTGTTTGCCAGCAAGCCCGCTGCAGGTTATTGGTCCAGACAGGCGGCAGGCATGACCAGATTGTTTTTCCCTCCTCTGCTCTGTGCGGCTGCCATGCCTGCCCAGGCAATTTTGGCCGTGTTGAACACGTGACCGTAGAGTACCTGGACTCTGATGATGGCAGGCAGGTTGCTGAGTGGGCAGCACAGGGGCGGTGCAGGATTTTTTGTTTACTACCAAAATCTACTCCTCGCCCCCAGTGAGTCCCTCCCACACCTGTTCAGCACCGTCAGCACAAAGAAGTTAGGGTCAGAATCATAGACAGGGTGGCATCAATGGTGCTAACCATGTGTGCTGCACAGCACCTGCTCAGAGTTGTTGGGTGCTCAGTACTGAATAGAGCCAATGGGCATCAGAGGCACACATGCTATGTTGCTCAGGCCTGAAATCTGGTACTCTTCTGATACAGGGGCCGGTGCCAGTCAGCACCTGTAGAAGTTGTGTTGTTCCCCGAGAAGGCCTGAGTGTGATCTGAAGCAGACCGATAAGTCTAGGCACTACACGGTGTTCTGAGCAGGGCAGTATAATTGCCCCGGGCTAACTGTAGAGCTACCAACTACGCTATAACCTGTGCTTCCTCGAACTTAAGGAGCAATTTGCAGAAATAACAGAAATAATCAGCATGCATGTGTTTACTTTTCACAGCACTAAACCAGAAAACACCAGCAGTGTAATTGCATATGTGCTAGTGTTTTAAAAGCACATTAAAACAGTATAGAAACTGAGGCATGAGCCACAATGCAGCTGTGACATTGGGTTGTTTTTGAAAGGTGGTTACAGCTGTTGCAGTCTCTTCGGACTCAAGTACTTCTAGGTCTTAAATTTCACTAACACCTTAAATTATGGAGGCCAACAGACCATCCAAAAAAAGCATCAATCAGTTTTACTTTCATGTGTAGCGCATTACCTAACTGCAGTCTGGACCACAAAACTTTGGCAGCCACATTTAGATTTGCAGACTCTGGACCAAGAGCAAGCAGTCTATTGCTAGATAAGCACAATGTTCTAACTGATGTACATATCACATTTCTTTACCGGAAATGTTGAGACACTTGGAAGACCAGCTTTGTGCACAACACACAACAATTTAAATTGTACTCTTTGTGGGACAGATAGCCAGCCAGTGGTTGCAACCAGTGGTTGCAACCAGTGTAAACCATTGGCAAACCTGCTTGGTAGGCTGAAACTGGTCTGGAGATGTTTGTGTTCTCTTCTGGAACATCAACACCAAATGTTCTTTGACAATTATTACTGTCCTATGATATCACCAAAAAGTTCTTGTTACTGACTTAGGTTCTGATTTAGGGGCTTATTTACTGATTTAGGGGCTTATTACGAGTTTGGTGGTCCGTCTGCCCGAGATCCGTGTCTGCATGGTTCGCGCTACTGCTGCGCCAGCGATCTACAACCCGCTGTATTACGAGATGTGCTGGATTAAACGCTGACCACAGCCACAATGGTCAACCCGGCGGGACCGCGGTGGTCTGAAATCTCGGCGGTGTGTCAAACGACGCCACCAGGTCCGTGGTCCACCTGCCGAGCGTATGATGACTACACAGTTGTACTCGCGTCTCACAGTGGTGCTAAACAAACGGCGGCTACCCAATGGCGGTTGACCGCCGTGGTACGTGCCCAAAAAAAACAAGTGACCAGTGGATGGATTTAAAAACTACACACCTGAAGTGCTTCGCCAAGTGGACACACCTTCAAATCACACTATAAAACACCCCCCATCCCTGACCAGCACCCTTTGATTTCAAACTGCAGCACAGCAAGACAGCCATTTACTGCACTTTTTAGAGAAGGCACCCCTTTTTCATCTTCACATTTAGCAATCTCCACCACCTGTAATATATTTTTTTTCTGCACCTTTTTACCTTTATCACTTGTTTGTTCTTCATTCACATACTCACTCACATTTTAGTTTTTTTCACCATGCCAGCAAAAAAAAAACCTAGCTTCACTGACCAAGAGTTGACAGTCATGGTGGATGCACTCATTAGAGTAGAACCACACGTTTTTGGGTCCCAGGTTCAGCATTCTCCTCTTAGTACCAAATTAGAAATGTGGGACAGGATAGCCAAAAGAATGAATGCTGTTGGTAACACCCTGCGCACCTAGGGAGACATTAGGAAGAGGTGGAACGACCTCAGGCTGAGGGTCTGTACCAAGTACAACAGCCACCACTTGGACACTCAGAGGACTGGTGGTGGCCTTTCGAGAGTACCATTAGAATTCTTACCCTGGAAGGAGAAGGTCTTGGCCATCCTGAATACTGAGGGCTTGTCAGGAATAGAGGAGTGGACTCTGGAAAGTTACACTTCAATAACTGCCACAATATCACAATGTCCTGTTAGCTCTCAACTCTGCTTTTCCTATTCTGTTCTCTATCTACTTTCCTAACATGCAATACTCAAAGTATCTGAGATGTTGGTTTGTCTGTGACAATGTGTATTGTTGCATATAAGACCACATGTATCCAACTCCAGGACATGCCATATGTTGAAATGCTGTCTGTACCTGCATTTCATTAAAATATTTATCCAGGACCCATGATATGTGTAAAAATGTAAATGTATGGTTCATCCCAAATGCATGTTGCCAACAGCTATGGTACACTGATCGTTTGTCAAGTGTTGCTAAAGTGACATTGACGTGACTACAACTACCCTGAGGCCTTGTCACTCCAACTCTAACCAAGATGCTAGACTCCTATTGCCCCTTCTCACTTGTCTCCCATGTCACTAATGAAGTTCACTACTCATGCAGGTTACCATTACTCAAGTGTTGCTAAAGTGACATTTAACTGACTACAGCTACCATGAGGCCTTGTCACTCCAACTCTAACCAAGATGCTAGACTCCTATTGCCCCTTCTCACTTGTCTCCCATGTCACTAATGAAGTTCACTACTCATGCAGGTTACCATTACTCAAGTGTTGCTAAAGTGACATTTAACTGACTATAACTACCATGAGGCCTTGTCACTCCAACTATAACCAAGATGCTAGACTCCTATTGCCCCTTCTCACTTGTCTCCCATGTCACTACTGAAGTTTACTACTCATGCATGTTACCATTTCTCAAGTGTTGCTAAAGTGACATTGAACTGACAACAACTACCATGAGGCCTTGTCACTCCAACTCTAACCAAGATGCTACACTCCTATTGCCCATTCTCACTTGTCTCCCATGTCACTACTACTTGGATGTCGGGATCAGTAAGCAGCCTTTGATACTGTACCCCATTCCACACTCCTGGCCCGCCTCCAAGCCACTGGAATCAGGGGGCATGCGTGGAATTAGATGGCTTCATTCCTGGAGGGAAGAGGTCTGGTGTCTACCTTTTTCGTCTGTGTCCTATGATCTGCAACTGGCAGTGCCACAGAGTTCATCTTTGAGCCCTACATTATTCAATATATATATATCTCACTCCTCTTGCACTCTTGGCAGAGGCCTTGGGAGCAAAAATAATCTCTTATGCTTATGACACCCAGTTACTTTTTTTCTGGGGTAGGGATGAAGTGTTCCCTGGCGAAAAAATCTGAACCTGTTTGACAGCCGTTTTTCAATGGCTGACTCACCACCAGCTTAAATGTAATGCTGGAAAGACGGAGCTACTTTTTTTTGGTGTAAGAACAGATGAGCACTGGCAGTCCTTTTGGCCAGTGGGCGCTCCTCCCCCACTAAGCCACACTAGCTCTGTCAAAAATCTAGGCATTCATTTTGATGGCGAGCTCTCTTTTCTGTCTCAGGTTAATGCAGTAGTAGGGACCTGTTTTGGTTTATTACGTGTGCTTAGGAAGTTCCTCCATTTTCTTTCCTGTTCTGCTCGGAAACTGGTAGTACAGGCCTTAATAACATCTAGGCTTGACTACGGGAATGCACTGTATTTGGGCCTGCCTGATTACTTGAGTAGTAAGCTGCAGGTAGTCCAAAATGCAGAAGCCTGTATGCTTCCTGGCCTGCCTCTGAGTACTCATGTATCTCCTTATCTTAGGAAGTTGCACTGGCTTCCCACTAGGAAGAGGATCCTTTTCAAGACCTTGCTCCTGGTTCACAGGGATCTTCATCAGTCTGGTGCTGGGTACCTTAGAGCAGGGATTTGCTTTTTTTATCCTTCCAGGCAGTTGCGTTCTGCCGACCTCTTTGTGGCCAAAATCCCAAGGATTCGGTGGTCCAGAACAGGGGTTGGTGCTCTTCATTCTTGGGACCTTCATCATGGAACAAACTCGGGAGGTGCAGAGTGCCAGGACACTCCTTGGAGTAACAGAGCGCTATAGAAATGCCCTTTACATTACATTACACTACTGAAGTTCACTACTCATGCAGGTTATCATTACTCAAGTGTTGCTGAAGTGACTACAACTACCATGAGGCCTTGTCACTCCAACTCCAACCAAGATGCTATACTGCTTTTGCCCCTTATCACTTGTATGCCATGTTGCTACTGATCATCCCTATTCATGTAGGTTACCATCACCCAAATGTTGCTAAGGTGAGACTGAAGTGACTACAACTACCATGAGGCCTTGACACTCCAGCTATAATCAAGATGCTAGACTCCTTTTCCCCTTTGTTCACTTGTCTCCCATGTTACAACTGATGTTAATTGTTAATGCAGGTTACCATTTCTCAAGTGTTGGTAAAGTGACATTGAAAAGCTACCACTACTACCATGAGGCCCTGTGACTGGAACGCTAACCAAGATGCTAGACTCCTTTTGCCCCTTCTCAGTTGTCTTCCATTTTCACTCAACATGGACTGTGCAATGTACAGACAATGCTCCACTCAGATATACGTATGCATGATTTGCTTGATGGTGTCCTGGACCCATCAACTGAAACTATTGATGGCATGAGTGACACCATAACAACAGTGTACCCCTAATATATGTGAGCTATGAAGGAAACTCAGCTCCTTAGCACTGCCAGGTGACCCCTTGACTCTGCACTTCTCACATGATGAACAATGCTACATATACAAACAAGCTGGGCGTTTGCCTGAATTAGACACAACTAGGCCTAGGAATGGACAAAGACACATGGCATGACTACACTGTGTTGGTAGTTGAGTTTTCGAGTTGTCATGTCAATCCCTAAAGCCAAAATGCCACATAGCTTCATATCTAATGAGCTGATGAAATCTAATACTTCGATTGAATGTCTACAAATGTCTAGTAACCAACTTCAACTCCATGCCAATAGCTGACAGTACTAATCTCTTACTATTTTGTTCCATTCTAGTTACCCATTAACTTTGACACAAAGTGGATGTAGATACCTCACTTCCACCATTAATAATGTTCTCCATTTCTCAACAGGTCAATCCACCACTGCACCGGAACAGCGGTAGGAAACAAAACAGAGTTCCTCTCCTCCGCAGCAAGACTCCCTCAGTGATGACAACGCTCCTGAAGAGGTGGACGTGAAGGACGGTCCTGGCCCATCTGATCAGCCTGGGCAGACGCCAACAGTGAGGCTCACTGTGTCCCCAACCACACTCTCACCACAGCTGCAACAACACAGCCAACACTGCACCGCCAACTTGTGTACCTAGCATAGACAGTACCATCCTGTGCCCCCCCAGTCGTGGGTTATGAGGTGGCTAACAACACCCCAGTCACTGAGGAACCAGGCCCCAGTGGGAGGGTGCAGTTTGTGCCAAGGGCACAGGGCCGTGGGTAGGGGTAGGCATCGTGGGAGGGTAAATGTGGGCCCCCAGAGTGAGCCCGCTGAGGACACAGACACCCAGGCTGCCATCACCCAAGCCCTGGGCGTCTACCAGGACTCCCAAAGTGTGATAGGCCAGGTTTTGACCGAAATCCGAGAAATGAAGGAGCTGCAGTGGGACACATACCAGGAGGTTGCTGACATTCACACTGTGGTGGCTGGAATCCACAGAGGTGGCTGGCGTCCACACGGAGGTGGCCTCCCTGTTTGGGGTGCTGAGGGATATAAACACCACCCTCTGCAGGGCTTTTCCCCCTTCACCTACCCCTTCTTGTGGCCCAAGTACATCTGCACCATCAAAATCTGCTGCAGCCACAGGAAAGGAGGCCCTGACAGAGGATACTATGCCTGTAAGCTCCCTGTCTCAGCAGCTCCAAATTCCCCTCTGTCAGAGGGTGGGAATGTCCATGGAAACAGACAAGAGCTCAGGATGGAAAGACACCCAACTCCACCAGTAAGAGACCTCGCCCCTAATGTCATTCTGTGTGTGCTACACATTCAGTTTGTTGACTAATCCTGCCCACTTTTCCATATCTGATGGGAGGAGTATGTTGGACTTTGGACTCTAGAACAAATGGACTCTACTTCAATAGTTTCATCCACCATGACTGAAGACTTCACATTTTTGCTGTCAGTATTTTTTTTAACTTGATTTCTTGGGCTTGTTCACTCAAATAAAACCTCACGTCACCAAAGCATTGTCTCCGGTTGTAAATAATTCGCACATATAACATTGTGAATGTACTATCATGTGAACTTTGCAATGTCAAAATTAGGGACTTCTGGAAGCATGGGCATGTTGTCTGTAAACAATGTTAAAATCAGAATCACTACATGTCACAACAACACATACATACAAGTGTGTGGGCTTACAACATCTTTATTCCATAGTTCAAATCATAGGCTGACATGATGTCAGGCACATAGCAAATAAGACATGTTTCGGTTATACTGGGTCAGTGATCACATATTCACTTGCAGACTTTCACAACATGGAAGGAGGGGATACATCTGACAATATCCCACACAATAGGCAACAACAAATTAGGTCTACATCATCAGTTGCAGCCATTTTGACCACTTCACAAAAGGAATTCTACATCAAAGTAACAAATAAACAGACACATGTCAATACAACAGTTTCTGACCACAGGGTATTTTCAATCCAGTGTTGCTTTCATCTAGTTGAATGTCAGTGACGAGACAGCAACAGCTACATCTAGTTCATAGACAATGAGGAATTAGCCCTTGTGAAGGCTAGATAGCATGATTTTTTTTTTTTTAATCTCTTTTTATTGATTTTATCCCAACGTGTGACAAAAAAAGGCATCGTATCATCAAATAATCACATATAACGCATAATTGGAAAATGCTTCTTTCTATGTCCCCTCCCTCCCTCCCACCCCCCCTTGTCACCGGTGTGCCTTCAACCACTTATTACTAACAATACAGTTCTCCACAGTTTATCATAGAAACAGTTATGATCAATCATTAAAGCAATACAGTGTAGAAATTGGCATTAGGGGTCACCTTACAGTCCGCTGGTCTCTCCTTGGCTCATGTTTCGTATACTTAGTTGGTAATTGGAGTGCCCTGGTCCCCTCCGACCGACCCTTGCTCTGATCCCGTCTCCGGGGTCCGCAGTATTGTAACCAAGGCCTCCCAAGCCCTCGCCGCCTCTAGTGCTGTTTCATTATCACTACGCCAAGCCTGTTGCAGCCTAAGAGTGCCTTCGCTTCGCGCCCACTTCAATAATTCCGCTCGCCATCTCCCCGCGCTTGGTCCCCCCGCTGACTTCCAATGCATCATTATTTCTCTTTTGGCTAAGACCAGGCCGAGGTCTAGAAATTTACTTGTGATTTTCGTTTTATTAGTGTGCGGGAACCAATGCAGAATGCAAACACCCATGTCTAGATCAATTACGCGCTCAGTCACACTACTCAACAGGTCCAGCACTTCTTCCCAATAATTCCCCAAATTCACACACCCCCAGAACATATGACGGAAGTCGGCCCCCTCCAAACCACAACTCGGGCATAGAGCAGTCGCCGTATGGAAGTATTGCTTAAGCTTAGCTGGCGTCAAATACGCTCTGTGCATAACATAGAATTGAACCAATTGGAATCTGGCATTTCTCGTGCTCTTCCAGGCTCGTCTAACCAATTGGGCCCATGTGTTTTCAGGGATTTCCTTGCCAAGGTCCCCCTCCCATTTCTCCTGCAGCGTGTTCAGCGGGCCTAGACCTTCAGTCAGCATGCGCCGATACAGACACGTAACGGCCTTAAAAGTCCCCGATGCCATCACCACGTATTGACACGCCATGGAGGTCCGTGGCTCCGACAACCCCAGCCCCCAATGGCGCTGCAGTGCCGTGATGAGTGCCGCATGCAGCAAATAATCCCCGCGCGGGAGATCATATTTAGCCTGCAAGGCCCGAAAGGATAACAAGGTTTCATTTTCATATAGGTCTCCTAATACTTGTATCCCTAGGTCTTCCCAGTGGGCCAACGCCGACCAGTCCCCGCCATGCGGGAAGGCAGTGCACATGCCCAACGGTATCTCCGGGGCGTACGGGCGGGCGAAGCCAGCCCGTTTCTTACTCCGGTTCCAGCACAATCTTAGCGTCCTCTCTTCCACAGTAAGCGGTTCAAGGCACAACTTCTGGCTCAAAACTATGAAAGACAATATATATCTTGGGACCCATCGTCCTCCAGGGCCAGCAGGACCTCTGAACTCCCGAGCTATGGCCTGGGTCAGCCACTGCAGCTGTGCCGCCAGATAGTACCCCTCGAAATCCGGCACTGCCATGCCCCCATCAGCCCTAGGCCGTATCATCGTGGCCATTGCAACTCGCCGCCTGCCCGTCCCCCAAAGAAAACCCCCAGCCATAGAACGGAGCTGTCGAAAGATGGAGCCCGCCACCCAAATCGGCAAAGTCCGAAAATAATACAATAAACGTGGGAGCACCACCATCTTCAGGAGTGCTACTCGGCCGGCGACCGATAACGGTAGTGTACTCCAAAATGCAAAATTGCCTTTAAGCCCGCGGATAACCCGGCCTAAATTGCCCTCCAACAAATCTCCAACAGAATGGTAGATGTAAGTGCCTAAGTAAGGCAGACAATATGGTTCCCAGCGTACACCCGCCACTTGCGGAGGGGTCGCCTCAGTCGGGGCAACCGGAAATAAGCAGGTCTTTGCCCAGTTCACCCACAGTCCCGAATATTGCCCAAACGCTGAAAGCAAGTTTCGTGCTCCCTTCAATGCCGCTTCCGCGTTCGCGAGAAAGAGCAATAAATCATCCGCGTAGAGGGAGACATAGTGCATATCCCCACGAAGGAGTAAGCCAGAATAATGCTCCCCCAACCGGGCATGGGCAGCCAATGGCCAGGGCAAATAATAGCGGTGAGAGTGGACATCCCTGTCTCGTACCGCGGCCCACCCGGCAGGCCGGGGAGACCGTCACCCCCGTCCACACACGCGCCGACGCCAATCTGTAAAGAAGCTCCGTCCACCCCACAAAGTTGTCACCTAATCCAAACTCACGAAGGATCCGGTACAGATACGACCATTCCAGGCTATCAAATGCCTTTTCTATATCTACCGATAGAACCACTGCGGTAGGTGTATCGCTATGGTCCTCTCCCAAAATCCGCAAAAGGTGTCGCACATTAGTTGCGGTATCACGCTTCGGGATAAAGCCCGCCTGGTCAGTATGGACCAGTTGCGTCATATAGGGGAGGAGCCGGGTCACCAAAATTCTACTCAATATCTTATAATCTGCAGTTAACATTGATAAAGGACGATAGGCCGACCTAGCCAGTGAATCCCCGCCCGGTTTCAGCAGCGGAATAATTATAGCCTCGCGAGTGGAGATTGGCAACCGTCCTAATTCCCAGGCCTCTCGATAAACCGCCAGCAGCTTAGGGGCCAGGAGATCAATATATGCCGAATAAAATTCGATCGGTAGACCGTCAGCACCTGGGGACTTCTTGCGCGCCATGTGTTTTACCGCGCTGCGTATCTCTCCTTCAGTAATCATCTGTCCCAACGTGGTCCTTTGGTCAGCCTCAAGCTGCGGCAGTTGTATCTCAGCTAAGAATTCAGTCAACTCATCGCCCGTACTTTGCAGTTTGCTCTCATAAAGATTTGTGTAGTAGGCCAAGAACATCTTATTAATCCCCTGCTGCGTGTACTCCGGCGTGCCCGCTAGGGAGGTCAAAGCCAATATGGGCGTGCCCCTCGGTATCGGGTTAGCCAACCACGCCAGGAGGGCGCCCGCTTTATCCCGCTCCGCATGTGCCCTCACCAAATATTCCCTATGATCAAAACAGCGCAACCGCTCCACCTGTTTAGCCACTTCGTCCCTTGCAGCCAACACTTCAGCCTGCGCTTCCGGGTTCTCAGGGAGCGCTCTCTCCGCCTGTCGCAGCAGCAGTTCCACCCTCTCTATGTCTTGCAACAGTGTCTTTCGCACTCCCGTCGCCTTGGCAATACATAAACCCCGCACTACCACCTTAAATGCGTCCCACTCCAGCGCCAGGTCCGAGGCCGTTCCCGTATTTTCTAGAAAATAATGTTCAATACCCTCTCGCACCTCCTCACGAAACACCGGGTCCTCTAAAGTCTCTGGACGCAATCGCCAGGTGGGAATTGCCGGCCTTACTCGGGACCACCTCAGAGCCAATAGCAATGGATTATGGTCCGATAATGTCCTTGTCAGATATTCACTATGGCGAACCATCGCATGCACATCCGGTGAGCACAATACTGCGTCCAACCGCACGTGCAAGTTATGTAAGGCAGAATAATAAGAATAGTCCCGTTCCCCCAAATGGTGCGCGCGCCAAGTGTCTACGAGCACCCACTCAGCCTGCCAATCCCTCCGAAGCTTCGAGAGCTTATGTATGGGCACCTGCGGTAGCGGCGGGTGAGACCTATCCATTTCGGTATCTGCGACTGAATTAAAATCGCCGCCTAGAATCAGTGAGCCGGTCAAAAAGGATGATAACTTCCCTGATAGGCTGGCAAAAAAGGATTTCTGGTCCACATTGGGGGCATACACACTACACAACGTCACACAGCGTCCATCCAATCGTCCCGTAACAGCCACAAATCTCCCCTCAGGATCCACTACCTGCTGAAGTGGCTGGAAAGGGACCCCCGCCCTCACCCAGACCAATACCCCCCTAGCAAAGGCAGAATACGTTGTATAAAAAAGCTGCCCCCTCCATCGGCGCTGCAGTGCCCGGCCCTCAACTCGGTCCATGTGTGTTTCCTGAAGAAAAGCTATCTGGGCTCCCCTACGCACTAAATATGCATGAACCCTATGGCGTCTCTGCATCGTATGCATCCCCCGTACATTCCACGTAATGCATTTAATCTCAGGTGTTGACCCCATTGTGTAAATAAGCTTTGTTCCGTATCAGCATTCCCCTCGGTGGCACACCGGTGATTCTAACTACCCCAACATCATCCCCCAAACCCACCCCCCCTCCCTTCCCCAGAACAGGCTCTAAACAGCTAGTACCCATCCAAACTATTCCCTAACAACTCCCCTGGTAGCTACCAGAGGTTCACTCTAAGAGCGAATCTAAGGGGGGAGCTCAGCACCAAGAGGATCCGGCCAGCTGTCTCACTGCAGCCAAGCGCCGAACCCCACAATAAGTAAGATTGCAGTTCCCCCGGAACAGTCCCCGGGCACCCAGGTGGCCATACTGAGTTCTTGTCCCCTCATCTGGGCTTCCTGATCCCCTCCCACTGCCCCAACTACCCCCCTCCAAGGGCTACAGCTCCAGAACCAGCCGGCCCTGCTTACTAGTTACATGGGACACTGCATGCAATCAGGCATCTGCAATCTCGTCCGCTGTCCCTGGGGTGATGTGAGGGAGAACAACACTCCCCGCGTCCGTCCCATCAGTGTCTGTCCCTTCTGACCCTCGTTCTGACTCGGTCCCTCCTTGTAAGGTTGCGCCGCTCGCCTGCGATATCTCCGTCACGGCCTGCAACACTGCAGACCTCTCTCTCTTCGTCTGAGACGTGGAAGGCTTCTGTGGACCAGGTCGCCTTCTCCTGTTGCGTCGTGCCCAGAGCGACCTCGGTGCCACCGTTGTCTGTCCCCCGTTACCTTTTGTCACACCTGACCCTGTGCGATAAGTTTCCAACCAGCTCCATGCCTCGTCCGGGGAGTTGTGAAAGAAGGTAGTGCCATCCAGTGTCACTCGCAGGCGTGCTGGGAACATCAGGGAATACTGAATACTTTCATCCCGGAGTGCTTTCTTGACCGCTAAAAAGGAAGATCGCTGGCGCTGTACTTCAAAGGTGTAATCCGGGAACAGCGACACGTTATTATTGTCCACTTTATATGGGCCAGTGGTGCGTACTTTATGTAAGAGGAAGTCTCTATCCTTATAGTGCAGCAAACGGGCCACCACCGGCCTGGGCGGCATCCCAGGCTCCAGTGGGCGGGCGGGCAGGCACTCTGTGCGCCCTCTCCAGAGTATAGAATGGTGTCAGGCCCTCCGGAGCTACCTCGGTGCGCAGCCACTGCTCCAGGAAATCCACCATATTGTCCCCTTCCACTCCTTCAGGAAGGCCTACCACCCTTATGTTGTTCCTTCTATTACGCCCTTCAGCGTCCTCAGCTCGTCTCTCTAGGACTTGAAGCCTGCGAGTGATGTCTCCCATCTGCACGTCCAGTGCCCTTTGCGAGGGTTCCAAGACCCCCAAGGTGGTCTCAGTCTGCCTCACACGGTCAGCCAGCTTCACATGGTCCGCCCGCAGGAGTCCCAGTCCCAGTGATACTTGGGCTATGTCCTGCTGGAGTGCCTCTTTCGTGTCCGTAATAGCTCGTAGGATCTGGTCCACCTGCTGTTGCATGAGCCCTTCCGGAGATGAGCCAGCCGCCCCCTGCGTCTTCTGTTCTGCTGCGTCATCCTCCTGTTCAGGGGGTGCCCCCCCCTGCTTGCCTCGTGTTTTCCCCATGGGGGTCCAGTTACTGGGCTCTCAGGTTTGAACTCACCGCACAGCTCCTCTTGTACTTCAGCAAGTTGAGGTCCTCCCTCAGGCGGAAGTATACGTGCACCCAGTCGCCACCAGTCGTCTTCCACTGTGCTCTGAAGGGGCTCTTCATCCGCTCCTGCCTCTCGTGGGCCTCTCCATGGTTTAGCCTACTTGTGAACAAGGCTTCCAATCGCCCAACGAAGGTATGGCCAGGTCACCAGTGTCGCAGTAAGCGTACCAGGAGATCTCGCTCTGAACATCACCCAGCAGGGATCCCAGCTCAAGGATCCCCTAGCCGGTACCCACAGAAGCGGGGCCCGACCAGCCGCCACCCAGTAACCGCAGCCGTTGACACTCGGGGTTGTTATACTCCACAGGGGGTGATCAATTCAGTTCATCAATGGCACCCCGCTCTAGTGTCCCACAAAGTAGCCAGCCGGTCTGCTCTCCAGTCATGAAGCCCCTCCGCATACCCTGGCCCGGGCCTGCGCCGCCCACTTGGCAGCCGCGTTACACCTGGTTCCCGCGGTGAATTCTAGGGGCCAGCCCCAGGATCGATAGGGCACCTTCTCCGGAGCGTCAGCGAGCCCCTCCTCTGGGCGGTCAGTAGGGCATCGGCGATCCTGCGTCTCGCCGCAGTCTCCCAGTACCCCAGATTGGTCTCTAACTTCGCCCCCAGTTCGTGTGGCGGAGTGGGGCCCCCCGTATGCTGAGCGGCTCTGCTAATGCAGTTCGGGGATCAGATGGCCGCCGGGTCCCCCTCTGGTCGAGCCTCGAGCCCTCCCTGCCCTCGGTAATCGCTCACCGGGTTAGCGCTTCCACCGTCAGCCCCCAGGAACCGGGGCCGCTCGATTGCCGCCCCCAGGAGCCGAGCCGGGCGTCGTGTTACCCGGGCGTCCTACGGCGACTGCTCCCTTCTCCACTATGACCGGGCATTCTCCGGGTCTACCAGGCCCCTCGCAGGCGAAGACTGCCACTCGCACCCACGATGTGCTCCAGGAGTTTAGGGTCCCCCCTGCATACACTATGCACCCTTCGCTCGTCGGGGGGAAAGCCCACCGGCTGGGAGCCCGCACTCTGGCGTTCGTCGCAGTTCAGCCCGCAGGGTCAGCCGCCATTTTAGGCCTTCATTTCCGGAGCCTCGCCCTGGTCGGAGCCACGGTCCGATGTCGGAGGGGACCGGAGCCGTCTATTAATGGCGGCACTGGTCTCAGCAGCCCAAGGAACTCTCCCAGGGTCACCAGAGCCCTAGTTCGGGGCTCCGGTCAGGATAAACAGTGAGGTCGGCGCGGAGCTCACAGCTCACGCGACCGTCTCCATCGGCGTCCAAGCCACGCCCCCAAGGCTAGATAGCATGATATGGACGCAACACAACATTGTGTTGGATCACATGATGGCACACATATTGCATTAGGACCAAAGCACCACAAGGAACAAGTCCAATAGAAGCCAGGTAACTTCCATCCTATCGCTGTGCAAGCTGTCTTTGTACTGGCTTTGTACACCCAAACTCTGTGACAGACATTCCCAGGACCAATCCATGTCCACTTTGTACGTCTGAACAGTATCTATACCTGCTAATGTCACAACCTTGAAATGTCCAAATCAAGATGACATGGTGAAGGTACCTAAAACAGACCAACATAGAGAGATTAGCTAAGGAAACAGTCTTATGACATATGACACACATCACATTATCAACTTCTAGAGAATACAGTCCAAAACAACATTTACAGGTATACAAAGCCACACTTACAATACCAACACCTTTCCCCAGATCTTTCCAGAGCCATATATTCCTAGTATGTAGCATTAATATCCTCCTCACAACATCACTACAAGAGTTGCCAGGCTAGTCAAAGTCATCACATCCCACACTATATTTACACTCAGGAGAAGTAGTTCTGGATGAGATCCTGACGCAAGTCAGCTCCTTCCTCTTCACCACTATCATCTTCATTTGGCATTCCAGGGTCCCCACCCGGTGGGCCTTCATGATTTGATATGATTTTGATTATTTTAGAGTGTTACAGGGGTCCGGCTCTCTTACCGGGATTTGCTGTGAGTGCGGTTTTGAGGGTTTAGGCACTTCAAAACCATCATAGATGTCAACAATTTTAGATTGAAAGAAGTTAGCTCACTGGTTGCAGAATTTTTGTGAACCCTCGAGTTCCCCAGCAGCCGGGGGTGAGGGGGTGTAGATCTGTTGCACCCCCCTAAAGAGTTCTTTGGCAGAGGTAGCTTTTTCAATTTTCTGGGTACAATATGCTGATTTCTTATTGGTGACATGCCTGCTTGAGAGTTCTGAGTCTATCATTATACCAAAGGGCTGATGGGGAAAGCCTCTTTTACTTAACTTCCCTAAGGGGGGCTCGCCTATTGGCAGCCATCTCCAGCCACTCTGCAAAAACATCAGCACCCTTGCCTACATCCTCCAAAACCTCAATTAGTATGCTATCTAGAGTATTGGACAAGGCTTCAGCCGAAACCCCTGTCCAATTTCTCTTGCAAGTCTTAGTCTAAAGGGGATGGCAGCTTCTAACTGTAGAGGAGGACGTAAAAGGGAAAGCAACTGCGCCATGGTCGGATCATCTGAGGGGAATAACTGATTGACAGGACACCCTGGCATCATTAGAAAATATGCCATCAAGTGTTTGACCTGCATCATGTGTCGGGGCTAACACCAGTAGGGACATTCCCAAGTTAGACCTGCATCCTCTGTGATGTAAGGGATGTCCTGTTGCAGAGCAATGTTGTGGAGTATGCAGCAGGCCACAGTGATCTTAAACACCTTCCCGGGTGAGTACAAGAGGGCTCCCCCAATCCTGTCCAGACATCTGAATCTGGCTCTCAGGAGCCCAAAGCCCGCTCCACTGGTCGCCGTGTTCTTCAATGGGTCTCATTGAAGCAGACTTCCCCTTGTGTTGTAGGATTCCTCAGTGGTGCCAACAACCTTGGCTGGTTGGGATATGCTGAGTCTCCTAGATGGAAGATAGACAGAAGTTCAACATTTAGTTACACACTTTCAGATCATACTACCTGACATTACCCACATAAAGTTAGGACAGATCACACTTACCTACAAGCCAAGCCCTCTCTGGTAGTAGTTGTGACATCAGCTCGGGTACGGTGCTGTTACGCAGAATGTAAGCATCATGGGCAGATCCTGGGAACCGGGTACAGACGTTTGAGATGTACAAATCCGCAAGGCAGGCATCTTGCACGTTGATAGAATGGTAGTGCGTCCTGTTCTGGTAGACTTGCTCGCTGTCGTGTGATGGTGCTAAGCCAATATGGGTGCCATCGATCGATCCAATCACATGTGGGATGTGCCCAAATCTATAGAAATCAACCTTTACAGTGGCTAAATCCTCACATCTGGGGAACTGGGTGTAGCTGCCCACGTGTCTCAACATTGCTGTAAGCACCTCTCTGAGGACCCGACTGAACTTCGGTTGTGAAATAGCAACAGTGAACTGAAATGAGCATGTGGCCAAAAAAAATACGAAACTAAGATGAGTTTCACTAGTGGTGGTATTGATGTAGGATTATTTAGGTGAGGTAGGAGGTCAGGCTCCAACTGATGACATATTTCTACGATTATTTGCCTATTTAAACAGACCTTTGTGATGATGTGGCGTTCTATCATGGTGTGTAGGTCAGGAAATGGGCGGTACACAAGTGGCTGGCTTCTCCTCCCTCTCCTAGGGTACCTATATAAGGAGTAACACAAAAATGTATTTTGGTCACAGTGTGCAGAGTAACAAATGTTAAGAGAAAGGCAAAAGTCATGTGTCTGAACATCAATCAATGCTTCATGAAGCAGTACACATTTTACATTATCATTGTCAAATCTTGAACATCCACCAGTCATCCCCAACGTAGCCTTCACAGGTCTATAACAGAACTGTGCGCATCATCAAATCAGAAAATTTGTAAATTTCTACTACAGTTAGGGTAGTAGAACATAAAATGTGAAAATATCGCCAACCGTAAAGTGCGCAGTGCACATTTGGCCTATGTACAGTTTTCCCAACCGCTAACATGGTGGCTGCCTGACCTCGCTAATAGGACATGATGAACGTTGGCCGCCGGCACTAGTCGATCGCGCGGTAGGCGGTCGCATGCACGGCAGTCACAGCCATAGGCTAACATGGGGGATAGTGACAGTTGTGGGCCAATGGCTTTGTGCACCAACACTGTTGACTGCGTCTGTGGCGTACATGTACGCGACGGCTGGAAAATTGGTCACTTGTCTCCTGACACTGCTGCTATCAAGACCTCCTCCATTTTAGCTGCTGTTTTTTACCTCTGGGAGTAATCAAGGCGCACACTGCAGGAAACAGGGCCCGTCCCTTCACTCCAGAGGAGCTGGAGACCCTGGTAGATGAGGTCCTTCCCCTGTATTCTCAGCTCTATGGCTCACCAGAGGAACAGGTAACTCTTTCAAATAGTTGTTCCCTCTGTTCAACTTCTTCTTTTATGTTCCCCTAGGCTACAATGTGGCTCTGAGTAAAGTAGCTACAATGAGGTCTCAGGTGACATCATGCTATATGTGAATTGTTATGTATGGGCTCACACCATGAGCCATGTCTGTATACTGTTGGAAGCAGTTGAGGATGATGTTAGCCAAGTTTACCGTCCCACTTGTCACTCAGCCCATATCAGACTTTGTAAAACAGTTGTCTGGGAGGTAGCTAAACCTCACAGACTCCTTCTTAGTGTCAAACAACCATATGTTCACATATGGAATGACCAGACGTTTCACTTTTCTGTACTGAATTGGATAGAAATGTGAGGTTCGTGTGAGATAAGTAGCCTCAGCCTGGAGAGAGCAAGGCCTGACATTGATATGTGGCCAGTCTGGGCCATGGCCCAGCCTGGGCCAGAGTTACTGTGGCAGGAGAACTGATGCACAGAGTAATGTTCCTGTAGACCTGCGGATCCATGGCTGTTCACAGAAAAGTGATCTGTCCCACTAGTAGCCCTGATAGCTGTTATATGGATAATATGAGGAATGGTGACTGAGGTGATCCCCTGACCTGATACTTCTTTCCATTAAAACACAGTGTAAATGTGTGTCTGTCAACAATGACTGTCCCTTTACTAACACAGGTCTGTTGACACTTTTCTAATAGTGTTGCTTCCACTGTGTAGGCCTATTGCACATCTGAGAAATAAAAAGTGTAGATAGTTACTTTTGAAGAGATTTGGAAATGTGATTAATCTGCTTGGCTACAATATTCCCTATCACACAACACATACAATGATATGTTCATTGTCATCACTGTTACAGGGCCTCATGTGGCAAAAGGGGTGTCTTGTGATGGCAGTACACACCACACAAAAAGTATGTTGACTTACTGTGATACTCAAATAAGTAGTCCACATGTCCACACAGCCACCAGAAAGGTAGCTCTCAGTGTCACTCATGACAACCCTTACCTTGTGACCTTAGTCTTAGGAATTTGTGTACACTATGCTTCTTGCCGCTAAGGACCATATGCATCAATGCAATGGGCCTGACAGTAAAAGTGTCTGGACAGTGATGCACAGGTAGTTTTCCCTTCAGAAGGTCCAAATGGTGTGTTGTGTGTCATGGTACCTCACATCACATGTAGGATGGGCCTGGCCTAAATGATGTTAGTGGGTTAGCTTAGTCAGTGTAGCTCATGACCAGGGTTGAGGTTAGTCATCAAATGAACACAAAAGTGTGCATCCATGTTTTAGTTGTCCTTAGCATGTGACATGGACGCATGTAATATGTTCACTCTTGATGAAGGCTTGTGCTACATGTCAACGTGATGTGGTTTGTGCTGACAGTTCTCCTCAAACTTCCAGTTACAATCTGTTTCTACATCTATTGCATCCATACAGGTCAACGCCCATCAGAAGAAGGTCATTTGGAAACCCATCGCCCCGAAGGTGCGGACCCTGCGGGTCTACAACCGGTGTAGAGCCCACTGCAGGAAGAGGTGGGAGGACCTGCAGCGCTGGACCCGGAAAATCACAGAGGTCCAGCTGGGGAAGTGCTCCCAACATGGAAGGGGCGTGCGCTGGACCCTGACCCCCCTGATGGCCCACATACTGGGGGTGGCCTACCCGGACCTTGATGGGCAGTTGAGGGCCCAAGAGCAGCAACAAGGTGGTGAGAACTGGCCAGGGTCATACATGTTACTCTGCCAACTTTGTGTATTACAGGCAGGCATGTTCAAACCAAGATTATTAGTGGCCCATGTGCCACACACAAGGTGAGTCATTGTTACTGTGAGTGTGGTATTAGGTGCATGCTGTTGTGCTGTGGCTATTGTCTTTCTGACCTGGAAGACAGCAGAGTCCTGTCCACATCCAATCTTCTCCTTTTGAGCAGACACCTGGCTGGGTGACGTGAGTAATCATCTCATGTTCTCTCTACATCTGGGTGACAGTTGTACCATTCAGGCAACTGGTCTTGCTTGTGTGAGAAGTGACGTACCCTCACTACTGTCTCTCATTTGATGGTGGCCCTATTGCACGTGACATGACAGAGTTCACAGTCCATGCTGTGACTGTACAGCAGTTCCCACTGGTGAGTACTGGTTATACACTGAAATGAGAGTGAAAATAACCCTGGTGCCATCAGCATTAGTGCCTACAAGTTGGCCAGTGTGCATTTGGCGGTTGATGGTTCATCTGCAATAGTGTTCCTAAACACTCATTCACTGACTGGTGACATGCATGAGTGAGTGAGATGTAGAACTGTGGGGATCCTATGTGAGTGTCTACACTGATCCTCACAAGGCAATCTGAATATGCAATTCCAAAGAGTGATGTGCCTGGCCATTGGGACTCTAGTGATCCCACATCTTCATGTCATAGATGTTCAGGGACATCCAAAACCTTCAAAGGCGTATTGGCTTGTGGATGTACAATCTCTGACTGGCGTTATCACCTCTACCAAGCAGGATTGGGGATGTTCATATGGCTATATGGAGTATTGTGCTGTGTGAATTCAAAGTATCTATCGCCCAAATATTAGTACCTCGTTGTTTTCTGGGAATTTTAACTGTTTAATGTGTTACATAGCTAAACTACATGTGTCGAAATTTCAATTGACTTTCCAGGTAGTGGTCATACGATGAAATTTGGAGTCCAAAATGTCATCAATGTGCAATGAGCATTTGCATGTGACATGATGCCTGCCCCAACAGTTATTGATGATACATTGGTTTTCAACTTGACCTTCATGACATCATGATGTATTATGAGGGATAGGTAGATTTGTTGGAATCTGGGCCTTGTGTGAGCATTGTGTAATCTCAAAATGTTATCCATCCTATTTGGTTGCATCTTTTTACAATGGTATACAATAAGTGCCAAAGTATGCAAGTTGATCAACTATCCGAGTATGGACATAAAGATGGAGTGTAGAGAATTCCATCCATGCATTTGAGCCAGTCTGGGGTTCTGACATGAGTGGACCCAACTGTTTGCAGGTCATGTAGCATGCATGCATGTGCTCATGCTAACTTGGAAGCATATGGAGTGAACAATGAAGCTGGTGTGATATGTGGACTTCTTCAATGTTTTCTGTGAATGTGTGATGGTCAGGTGTGGAAATGCAGTTGCAATAAACCCATGCTACATGTCATTTCAGATAGATCCAGGGCAAGCGGAGAAGGGGCCAACGTCAGTGGGAACACAGCTGGTCACAGCGGTTCCGGATGTGAATCGTCAGACACAGAGGGACCCAGTGACCAGGAGAGTGTGAGGAGTGCCCCGGAGGGCAACATCCACATCTTATCGTCATCCTCTGGTGGACACTCCGAACAGGATCAGTTCCACCTTTATCCTTGTCCGCCACCCCCAGTTCGATCTCCACCCTCCCTGTTGTTCCCCCACAAGTTGGCCGTTCCCGCTCCCCTAAGAGGGGAGGGCTCTCCTTCACTGCAGGCACCTCAGCCCCTGCTAGCCCCGCTGTCCTGAGTGAGGAGGCTGTTGACCTCCTGCGGAGCATCTCTGTGAGTCAGACCGCAGAGCTGAATTCCATCCAGGGGCTAAGCACCCAGAGGACCCAGATGGTTGCCTTCTTGGAAGTCATTCACACTGCCATGTCTGGCCTACATAGATCTTTTCAGGCTCTGGCCTCCTCCCTCACGGCAGCCCACCACCCATTCCAACCTTCCACTCCCCCTCCTGCCTCTTCCCCATCCACATTCACTCTTCCCAATCCTATCCCAAGCACATGCACACCTAAGCATGCACACACGTCAACAGACCAAAACACCACACACAAACCCAATACATCCAAGAAACTCAGACATGCACGCACACAGCATACACTCACCACCCCAGCATACCCCCATGCACCACACCAACACACCCTGATACCTCCACTGATACACCCATACCTGCAGACACCCCACCAACAAACACTGACCCTCCACAGACACAACTATACCCACAGACATCACAGCAACAGCCACAGACCCCTCTACAGACACACCCATACCCACAAACATCACAGCACCAGCCACAAACCCCTCCACAGACACAAACATATCCACAGACATCACAGCAACACACACTGGCCCCTCCACAGACACAACCATACCCACAAACATCACAGCAACAGCCAGAGACCCCTCCAAAAACCCCAGCATATCCACAACACTCCCACCCAAAAAATGCATACGCTCACAGTCACCCACACAACAGCCACCATCACAACACACAGTGAAAACAGCAGTCTCACCACACACTTCCACTCCCTCGTCCTCCCAATCCGAACTCCATCCCGAACACCCTACCCGTTTTCCCAGTGAATCTCTCTTGTTTGCCCTTGCCCTTAACCCTCTAAAACCTGACCCCACTCCCAAAGTCCCAAAAACCTCTTCCACACCCAACCCCATCCCTTCCACTTCCCACTCCACCCCTGAAAAACAGCCTCCCCACCCCTAAACTCAGCCCTAAAGAGAAAAAAAGAAAAAAAACTCCAAAACCCACCTCAAAAAGCCCAAAACCCAAGAAGCCCCCTCCCAAGGAGACCCCAACCCTCCCTAAACCTCTGCCCCCCTTCCCATGTATCATCTTTGAGGTGCCTGTTCTGCCCAATGGATGCCCCTTTGTAAGGAGGTTCCCTGGCAGTGTCAGTAAGGGCAAGTTACATCTAACAGCCTTGTGCTGTGGTACATTTTGATGATATGGACTGGCCATTGGCCTTTGTTTACCTTGATAGGTTGTCCGAGTTTGAATAAAACGTATCTTCTTTTGGAAGACATTGGTCCTGCCATTACATTTCTATTTGATTATATTGTATAGTTAGTGAAGTATGAGTACAGATATGTTTGTTTGATCCCTGATTGCTGATCCAGTTGAAGTGGTTAAGTTGATATGCCCTTGGAGCCAGTGTTGGAGTTAGACAGGACAAGGGGAAACATTTGATGGATGTCTACGTGGGATGACATCCAAGTGGGGCAGACATTGCATTGGGTGACATGTTATGCGGTAAGTATTTCAGCCTGGTGTGGCCACTGTCAACGTCATTTAGGTTGCACTTCTCCCTATGAGGTAAGATGGACATGTGTTTGATGTGTTGAAGTTAGATATTTGTGTATCCACACATAGAGGGTGTCAACTTGTCATACCTTTGTGTAGTTCTGCATGGACATGTCCATTTTGCAGTGTGTACCTTAAAGCTACTTCATCTAGATGTGTGCCACATGCTGTTAGTACTGTGTTTGCTTTTCTAAGCTGCACTTACCCATTGCCTACACATGCATGGCACTTGGTTATGCTATTGATTGTCCCTGATATAGTTCAGTTCTCAGGTCCAGGGGGCATGGAGTTTGTCAGGCAAGTGCAAAATGTACTGTGCTCCAGGGCCTCAGCCTTTCAGGGTTCCCCCTAATAGGGGCATAGCTATCCTGCAGAGAGTGTTTCCATTGTGCACTTAAAATGGCTCTAACACTGATTCTATGTACTCCCTTTGACTGGCATTGCCTTTTCATGTGGGTGATGTGTAAGAGTCTAATACAGAGTTGTAGCATAGAAGATGTGTGTGACTTTACTGACACATCCATACAGATGTTTCTTTAACATCTAAACAGAACCTGGGATGTGTGAAATCAGGTGAGTGTATCACATTCACTATAGCATCTTGGTCAGAGTTATAATGACAAGGCCTCATGGTAGTTGTAGTCAGTTCAATGTCACCTTAGCAACACTTGACAAATGATAACCTGCATTATAAGTTAAGATCAGTAGTGACATGGGAGACAAGTGAGAAGGGGCAAAAGGAGTGTAGCATCTTGGTTATAGTTGGAGTGACAAAGCCTCATAGTAGTTGTAGTCACTTCAATGTCACTTTAGCAACACTTAAGAAATGGTAAGCTGTCTGACTAGTGAAGATCAGTAGAAACATGACAGACAAGTGCGAAAGGGAAAAAGGAGTGTAGCATCTTGGTTAGAGTTGCAGTCACAAGGCCTCACTGTAGTTGTAGTCACTTCAATGTCACTTTAGCAACACTTAAAATGGTTAGCTGTATGACTAGTGAAGATCAATAGTAACATGGCACACAAGTGAGAAAGGGCAAACATGTGTGACAGAGATTAATAGGTATGACATTGTTGAAGAGGTGGTGTTGTGGAACACCTAATAATGCACACATCACTATAAGTGTATATAATTTGAAAACACGTGTTCATTTTTGTACAATGTGCCTGAACAGTAACCGTGTTTTGGCCTAGGAGGGCATTCTACAGATGTATTTTTGATGATTGATAAGAAACAATCCCAGACAGGGTCCTTGAATATGTGTAAATTACTTGAGGAGCCCACCTCCCTTACCTGGTCCATGGTGGTGCATCATTTTGCAGACTTCCCCCCGATTTCGCCCGTGACGGACTGGGTTTTGAAGGTGGTTGAGGAGGTTGAGAAGCGGCGACATGCACGATGGGCTCCATGATGGAAGAAGATGAGTAGAGGTGAGTAAAGGTGAGTTTGGGCCTTATATCCCTCCCTTTCCGCCGTCTCAGATGTGGTGGTTGGACCGCCACAGTCACGCTAGCTGTAAAGCAATTCGTAATTGGGCGAGCGGTTTCATCGGCGGTCCGAGCCTCCCAGAGCCTCATAGGCCCACTCTGTGGCCGCCATGATCGGATTGGGCTGGCGGTGTCGACGGTCTTCAGAAAGCCAATCTGCACAACTCGCAATACGGCGGTCGGACCGCTGAGCTCACCGTGCTGGGACCACCACCGCCGGTACAGCGGTCCACACGGCCGCCAAACTCGTAATAAGGCCCTTAGAGTTTAATGGAGGAGTTATTCTGTCACAACATGACGGATGTCTCGTCAGCCTTATTACAAGTGCAATAGGACATAATGCACTTGTAATGCGGCAGAAGGACATCTGTCACGTTGGTACAGAGTAGCCCATCTGCAAAACTCTAAATCAGGCCCTTAGTGATATAAAAACAAAATATTTCATATCTCAACCCAGAAAGAATCTGATAGACTATCTACTTTGTTCACATCAGTACATATGTTCATAGTAATTTCATAGGAATCCACATGGCTTCCCTTATTTTGTTTGACTCTCTTATACTGCTCACGCTAACCTTTACAAGGTATTCAAGCATTTTGTACCAAATTGATATATCACTGTCATTGGGATCAATATTAATTTCTTTCCTTAGACGGGCTCTCTCTTATATCTTACTAAGTAATTGATCTTTGAGTGCCCAGCTGTCTTATGATCATCATGCTAAGCTCAAGTTGCTGTAGCAGTACTATTTATTTCAAAAGTAATTTTCTTTCTAATGAAATCACCTTCTTCTACCATCATTTCCTTAATTAATTAGTTCCAAATGTAATTATGTTAATATTTTATATTATGTTAGCAAAGCTGTCTGACTAAAGATAAAGTCTTATATGAACATCTCACATATGAAGGCACTTACCTACAAGTCTTCGCATGCAACCAAAGAATTTGAATCTGTTTCTAAAGTTGGGGTTTCTCGTCAGTTATTCTGGATTCTCCAGTATATTTTATTGAGTTGAAATTGTTGTGAGTAGATAAGGTTGAGTCAATATCATTGCAGGTGATAGTAAATCCTCAATATTGCAACTCCCCACTGTTCTTATTAGAGTTCTCAGAATGGCTTCTTTCATGTGTGCATACACTACTCCTTTGTAAGGCTCTAAAACCCTTGTCATATCTATAAAGGGTATTTCCACACAAAAGGCTGTTCTTACTTTTATCCGGATCAGTTTGTAAATATAGGACCCCTTGTGAATACTCTTCATGGACAAGGGTAGTACTGATTACTCATATCAATAATAGAATGTTGAATTATGTAGACTGGGCTTGTCAAGTAGAGAAGACGTGCTGTGTCAGAAGTAGAAGTATTTGATTATCGACAGAGTGACCTGCCTCATAAGAAAGTTTACAGAGTTTGTGTGTGTGTGTGTGTGTATGTATATGTGTGTGTGTGATTATAGGTGGAAGCAATGGGACAGAGGAGTAGCCAAGGGAAGAGCAAAGGTGCTTTAACTATTTTTGATGGGCTACTTAAGATGGAAGAAATGCCCTGGGTTCTAACATAATTAATATCCAAATTTTCCTGGCGGTGCTTGCCTTTCTGGCATCATACCTATTAGCCTGAGGGAGGTAATGTCCTATAAAGACTGTAAAATGGATGTGAGGTAGAACCTATGGTGGTATTACAATAGGTGTGCTCCCAGTTCCTCTACGTGTGAAGCAAAATAAAGTAAATTAAATCCTAGCTGGACTGTTGGAAAAAGAAGGTAAAGCCAGTGGAGGAATCTAGGAATGAACAAGGGTGTGATTGATTCCTGGTTTGTAGGTGAGACAGAGGGGTCAATGATTCCTGGTTTGTAGGTGAGACTGAGGGGTCCTTTCAAAGAAGCACTGCACTCACAAACCTCAATTTGTATGCAAAGTAATCTTAAATATTTCAATGCAAAGGGGACAGTTAAAGTGAAAGCACTGGGTGTCACTATAAAATATCGTCAACAGGAATATCGAAGGTAAAAATATCGGTTTCAGTGTTATTTTTAATATCTTTGAAAAAAATATCAATGTAGAAAATATTGCTGTATGCAATATTGTTTGTGTCAATTAGTATGCCATTTATTGTATCTTTTTATATTTTTTTACATTAGTGTTTTTAGTAAACTACATTTTTAATTATGAAATTGTTGAAACGTGTATATTTAGTTGTATTAATATAGCTAAATAATTCTAAAAAAAAGAATTAGCACCCGGATATTGGGTTTTAGGTGATGAGGGTGGGGAGATTTTAAAATCATGTTTATTTTAAAATAAAAAGAATGTTAATAATTTTGAAGATATGCAAAAATATATAAATGACATTTTTTATTGTTTTTTTATATTTAGCAAACAAATTATTTTCATTAAGATATGCATTAGTGGAATGTGAAAAAATTTGAAAAAATGTTTTTTAAATATTACAAAAATTTTCATACAAATAATATTTAGAAACATTTTTATTTAAAAATGTATACTTTTTTTAAAAAAAAATCCAAAATTGTAGAAATGTGTAAATATATTTTAGCGGGTGTGGCCTGACTCAAGATGGCGTAGGAAGTGTTCCTTTGGAGCTCCGGACTCCCGAGGCCTTGCCCACTGCAATCCACCGCATCCGGGCTGCAATTTCGCCACTCTGACGACAGACTTGAAGTCTGTATTTATACAAAACAAGGGGACCCAATATGTTATACAAGGACCAAGGGTATCAGTAATTTATAGGTACAGTGGTCCTTGACAAAGATTTAGCACAGACAAAAAATCAATATAGACTCGAATCAGTGCTATATTACTTCTGTCCAGCCGGACAGTGAAATTTAATGATTTTAAAGTTTGAGATCTGAGAAGACAAATAAAGTGGGACACAGTCCTGCGTCCTGCATATTACAGTGAACATAAAGAAAGAAAAAAACATTCAGGCAGGGCAAAAGAGCTTGTATGCAATGTAAACAGTGAAACAAGCAAAATGAAAACAGCACCGTTACACTTAGATATCAAATTTAATTGTGTGTGCGGTGTAAAGCGAGTCGATGACGTTTCGATCCCTTTGTAGAAATAATGGGATCATCATCAGGACAAAATTAATGCATGCCTGAGAACCATATGGCCTGCGAAATAATAAAAGATTGGGAGAGAAGAACAGACAGAAGAGAAATTGAGAATAAAACAATGTAAAAGACATTCCATATCAGCATTGTGCGATTGGCGAGATGAGTGAAAGACTCGTGTGTTTAGGTTCAGAGACTATGAACAGTGAAGGGAGTGGTGGGAGTACTCGTGGTGACTGGATTGGTGATTTAGTTAATCGATTAAATTAATCGATTAATGGCCTTAATTCAAAAGAAGATGAGAAGATAAGGTTCATAAACTATGAACAGTGAAGGGAGTGATGGGAGTACTCGCGGTGACCGGATGGGTCATTTAATTAATGGCCTCAATTCAATTGAAGAAGAGAAGATAAAGAAGCTTACCAAGCAAGGTAAACTGTCCGTCACGGGTGAAGGAGCTTCAAGAGGGAAGCCGGATTGAAAGCGCGGGAGGACAACAATGGCCTGGAAAGCGGGCGATGCCTAGAGTGAATGGAGCCAATTAGTAGGAGAGGGTCTGTCTTGAAGGGTGCGGAGGAAAAGCTAGAGTTGAAGGACTTACCGCACAAGCAGTGACGGTCTGAATGGGCCAGCCGGATTTCTGGTTAGAGGGGCATTGAGACACAGATGCCTGCGGATAGAGGGAAGGTATAAGCTAGGGTGCTAATGCATGCTACGCAGGGGCGAGGAGGTAAAGAAGGAGGGGTTTACCTCCAGGAGGTCACTTTATGGGGTCCGGTGCTGGCAAGGGGGTCGAACTGCTGATGGGGTCCGGATCTATGGAAAAGAGTTGGTGTCGGTAGGTTGACAGCGTAGGCCAGAGGATGGCAGATTAGGACCTGCGGAGAAACCCGGGAGAGAATTAATTAATTAAGTGTGGGCGCGGGGGACGAGCTACCGCTTACCTGCGATGCGGGAGGAGACAGTAAGACTGGTCCGCGGAGGCGTGACCAGCGGTGAGGCTTGGTAACCTAGGACAAGAGGAGTGAGGGAGTGGGTGGGTTAGAAAGAGGGAGTCGGGTGATGGAAAAGTGCTCGCGCTAGGGGAGTGGTCGATGGCTTACCTGCGGTGCGGTGCCGCGGAGTGTGGCTCGGTGGCCTGGAGTTCAGACCGCAATGGGAAGCATCTGCAGAGTTAAGTAGCCTTTGAGGCGTCATGTGGTTTGAATAACGCTGACGGCATTGTGACGGCCATATTGGGTAGGGATTATGGTGCATGAAGAGTGGTATACATGCAAGTTGCAAGAGATTACATTAACGTTGTTCCGGCGAAGTGAGCTTAATCGTGCCTTTGGATATGAAAGCAGCCCAAACGGTAGAGCTCTCTATGGTCAAGGAGAACGTTGGCGTACGTGAGGCTAGCGTGGTAAACATGCAGGTGACGAAGGAAATCACGATGTGATGGGCTCAGAAAAGGGGACAACTGGAGTAGCTCAAACACGTGAGGGAATTCAGAGGCAACCCAATTGTTGGTGAAAAGAAACCGTGTCGGTAGCGGCCATCTTGGAGCGGAACGAGTATTCAACATAGAAGGAGTATATAGTAGAAAAAGCATGGAGACAAGTGGACAGGCCCACTTAGGTTTTCATGAATGGTTTGCATAGGATCGGGAAAGACACCTAGTACAAAGAGCTTAAATATGATTGCCGATGTTCCGCTAATTTGTAGAGAGGCATTGTACAAATTGTAAGAGAATTTTTTTACAATTTAAAAAAAAAAAAAGAACAATATATAGACGGAACACAGTTCAAAAGGTGCAATTAGAAAACAAGGTTAGTGAAATCAAAACATTAACAGGCTTTATAGTAGAGTTGTCCAGTTTTCATTCCTATTGAGTCCGTTTTTGATGCTTCCAGTGTGAAGGATCCATTTAAGTTCTTCCTTATTTAAGAGTTGTCCAATGTCTGCACCTCTTGGTGGGGGTTTTACCAAACTGATAACTGTCCATCCTATGTCATCTTCGCTGTGGCTAGCAGTGGAGAAGTGTTCCACAAGAGCGGCGTTTGGAGTTTTACAGCGGATCCGGCTGCGGTGTTGGCAGATCCGGATTCTTACTTTTTGAGTATTTTGTCCAATGTAGATTTTATGGCACGGGCATAGGATCACATAAATCACGTAACAAGTATTGCAGTTGGAGAAAAATTGTGACTTTACTTTAACATTATTAAAAGTGAATTCTTTCCCTTCAATAGTGAAATCACACACACTGCAATTACCACATTTTGCATGTCCTGTAAGGGGGTCTAGGCCCCAGTGTTCAGCCAGTGTGGTAGCTGATCTCGGATTGGGAAGAGCTGCTCTGACAAGGTGGTCCTTTATGTTACGACTTTTGCGGAATGCAAAAAGCGGGCGATCAATTTTCATGATTCCTGCATTAAGGATACCCCAGTGCTTGAGGATGCACTTCCGGACGGTATGCGAAACAGGTGAAAAAGTAGTTACGCATACCATGTGGTTTTGGTTGGACTTGGGTTTGGGGGATAAGAGAATCTCCCTAGGGCAGTACCACGCTCTTTTGAGTGCAGTGCGTACAAGTCTGCGGGGATATCCGCGAGCAAGAAGTTTGGTAGAAAGGAAAGAGGCTTCTCGGAAATAATCTTCTTTGAGGGAACAATTGCGTCTGATCCTCAGGAATTGTGAGTAGGGTAGAGAGTCGCGAAGTGCGCGTGGGTGATTGCTCTCATACCTAAGGAGGGTGTTGCGCTCAGTGGGTTTCCTGTATAAACTCGTGATTAATTCACCGTTGGAGTGATGAATGATGAGGTCCAGGAACGGGATGGAGGTTCTGTTAAATGCAAGGGTGAAATTAAGTCCTTGGCAGTTATTGTTGAGCCAGTGCAAGAATTCTTTAAGGGTGTTTTCATTCTCATGCCAAATCAAGAAAATGTCATCAATATATCGTCTCCACAAGGTAATTACAGATAGAAAGGGATTACTTGTGGAGAGGATTTTGGTCATTTCCAGGTGGTCTATGAAGAGTATGGCCAAATTCGGGGCGAAGACAGCACCCATTGATGTGCCTTTGACCTGTTGGTAATATTGGTCATTAAAAGCAAAGAAGTTTCTCGTCAAACATATTTCAAGAAGTTGTAGAATGAAAATAGTGGGTACAGCGTGAGGGCGTGGTCTTGAGTTAAGTATATGTTCAATGACTAGTAGTGCGTTAACCTGAGGGATATTCGTATATAGGGATTCGACATCCATTGTACAAAGGATGTCTGAGTCGGTATTGAAGGGGTGATGCTCAACTAAATTAATCATAGCCATACTGTCTCTCACATAACATTCTGTTTTAGGGACGAAGGGGCATATTAGCAAGAAGAGGCGATAATCATCGCTAACCCTGCTTAGCGTGATTTTTTTTATCGCCGGCTATCGCTGGAATATATCGCCACGCTAACGCTGTATTAGCAACGATTAGCGCTATGGCGATGAATATTCCAGCGATAGCAGGGGAAATGGGCCAACATCGCTGAAAAACCAGCGATGTTGCATGGAGAAGGGAGAACACATTGCTGATACGACCCTGTGGTCGTATCAGCATAATCCACCCCCCCATGTTAGGTATGGCTAACACCTGCTACTTGCAGGTGTTAAATAAATGGCGATGACCCCGGTTAGCGCGACTTTTCACGTCGCTAACTGGGGCCATGGCCACCTTGCTAATAGGCGATAGGCCTGTTAGCGAGTGTTTCCCAGGTTTGTTCGTCGGGAACGCCCACTTTGCATGTCATTAGCGATAAATATCGCTGACATGCAAAGCGGTAAAAAAACGGGCGCTAATGCCCGCAAACTGTCGCTAACTGCTGTTAGAGACAGTTTGCTGATAAGGCGATATAAATATCGCCGCTTTAGCGGCAAAAAGTGCCGCTAAAGCGGTGATAGTGCCCTTGCTAATATGCCCCGAAGTCCTTTATAAAGTAATCCACATACTGCCCTAATGGCTCTAAAATAGAGCCACACCCGGACACTATGGGGCGTCCTGGGGGGTCTGTGAGGTTTTTGTGGATTTTGGGAAGTGTGTATATCACTGGGGTACGTGGTGACTTGACATTGAGGAACAAAAATTCCTTCTGGCTCAAAAAGCCTTGTGATTTGGCATCAGTAGTAATTTGAAGGATCAGTTGTTGGAGTTCCTTAGTGGGATTGGTGGCAGTTTACAGTAATGGTCTGTGTTGGACAATTGTCATAATATTTCTGATTTGTATAGATCTCTCTCTTGTAGGACTATCCCTCCGCCTTTATCGGCAGATTTGATGATAAGGGAGTCATTGTTTTTCAATGTGGAAATGGCCTTTTTCTCTTCTAGTGACAAATTGTATGGGATAAAACGCCTGGTACTTTCAAGTTGCGAGATATCTTTAAGGACCATTTTTTCGAAGGTTACGATTTCTCCAGGGATCATACTGGAGGTTGGGGAAAAGGTGGATGGAGAGCGTAACGGTGTATTGGAAGAGTTAACTGGTGAGGGGTTGAGAAGGAAGTAGGCATGTAGGCGAATGCGCCGGAAGAACCTGAGTAATTTGGTCTGTAGTTCCAGAAAATTGGGGTGGATGGTAGGAACTGCTTGTTTCACTGTTTACATTGCATACAAGCTCTTTTGCCCTGCCTGAATATTTGTTTTTGTTTCTTTATGTTCACTGTAATATGCAGGACGCAGGACTGTGTCCCACTTTATTTGTCTTCTCAGATCTCGAACTTTAAAATCATTAAATTTCACTGTCCGGCTGGACAGATGTAATATAGCACTGATTCGAGTCTATATTGATTTTTTGTCTGTGCTAAGACTTGAAGTCTGAGCATCCATGTGGCCTCGGGGGACCTTACTGCCTGTGGGGACCCACTCTGGGGCTGTGAGCTGCGTCCCTGCTGTAGGACGCAGGTGGAGACACCGCCGCTGCCATCTTGCCTGAGCCTTTGGACCCCACCGGCCCAGGCCCACGGAGTCTGCTGCCTTTAAAGACCAGCACCCAATAGGTGCACCCTTGCAGGGGAGGCAGGGTCTGTAAACGCCTGACATTTCCTGTCCCCCTGCATGACAGGAGGGGAGGGGGCCCGAGACTGGAGAGCCATTGATGTTGGGCCTGGCCGGGCATAGATGTCTGCGGCAAGGGCCTTACCCGGTTGACATCCCCGAACTGCATCCTTCTCCGCTGTGTGGCGTGCTTGGCGAACAGCAACTTCTGTGGCCGCTGGCCTGCTTGGACCAGACGGTCCTTGGCAGTGGTCCGACGGTGGGTGAGGCCAGACCCTGGTATGGCTGGCGTGGCAGTGCCCGATAGGCCTGCTGCAGGCGGTGCTGCTGAGGTGTAGATTCTGCATAACCCTCGGAGAACAGGGGGACCAGGAACTGTTGTGTATACTGCCACCCTTCCCCTCAGTGCCTGCATAGGGCTATGCCCTTGAAATTGATACTGTGCCCTGCCGAGTGCCTGGATCTGCACAGCGGGGCTGGTGGGGACGAGGAGCGGAGGGGCGGGGGCCAGAGGAGGAATGAGTGTCTGAGCCACGCTGAGCTGAACTTCGGTTGGAGGCCCCCCCCTGAGCATGGGAGAACTGCCCTGATCGACCACGTGCTGTTCGCAGCCCGACGGGCCCTGCGATACGATCGGGCCTTCACCCTGCGAGCGTGAGGAAGACTGCCCCACACCTCGCTGGCAATAATTTTGTGGTGGCCTGGGGCAGCTGATGGGCCCGCCTGCTGGAACATTTGAGTGGCATGGGTTTAAGTGGGGTGACGGGTCTGGACCGCTGTTGCAGTGGTGGGTGGACCGCCACTGCCCTGCCCCCGTGTATGGCGGTCCTCAGACCGCCAGACTCGTAATCATGCCCTATGTGTCATTGTTAAGTGTTTAGGTATGTGTATGTTTTGGTATCTGTTAGAGACAGGTGGGGTATCGCGGGTGGCTTATTTAGTTTGTGGAATGAAATGTTTTACAGTGGGGAAAGGTGGTGGTTGGCCTGTTATGTGTTCGGACTTTAGGTAGTATTCAAGGACTTTGCTTGTGGGGTCCTGAGAGCTAGTGCTTGCTCTCTTATATCCTGCAACAGCTCTCTTACTTCTATTTCTGTTATATTTGGGGAGTGGTTGTGTTCTTTTACATGAATGACAACACCATCTTTTGTAGTTGCCCTCCCATAGCATGCATTAGAACAATATTAAGTTCCAGTTTATAGTTTCTGTTCATGCAGTTTCTAGGCTGTAGGTGTAGCCCATGTGATTTAGTAACTGCTTTCCAATCTACGAAGTGATATACTTTGTAGCTTCTGTCACTGTATCTGAAATTAGTTTATATTTTAACGTTTGTATATTTGTTATTTACATTTAAAATTATGCAATCACTTCTATTTTGTGTACTTTTGTGTAGGTTGTGTATAGATGTTTCACATGATTTTGCAGCTTTTCCGTTGGGCGTGTTCTTATGTGGAACAGATGCTTTCTTTTCTGTTGGATGAAAAAACAAATCTTAAGTTTCACTTGAAATGTTAATTTGTTGGTAGTTTGTAGACATTGAGGTCATTAGGTTTATTTTTGCTCGCTATTTGGCTGTTTTTATACTTTTGCATTAGTTTATACAAACTTACTTTCTTATATATGTTTGATGGTTTTTGACAGTTGTTATTTTCAGGAAGTTTATCGCTGTTTCCAGGCCTGGTTTTTCTTTTAGGAAGTCTATTTAAAAAGATAGAAGATCGAAAGTATTTTATTAATTATTTGTTATTTAACATTTTTAAGTTAAATAACAATTACATTTTAGTTTAAATATAAGTTTTACATACCTGCTAGGTAGTAATTGAAATGTATATATTTTTTATGTAATGGTTTGGTGAGAAAATCCGGCAGAGTTACCTCGTCTTGCAGTGTTTGTCATTTTTCAAGTAGGTAATTGTTTAAATTAGTGAACTTTTTATATTGTTGATTTAATTGTTTGTTTGATTTTATTGGTTAAAGTTGTTTATAGTTTTGTTTCATTGGTTGGTTTAGTTTTCTTTTGAATTTATTTTATTTGTTTAGTCCTTCCATGATAAATGCTAATTTAGGTATTATTTTTGATGTATGATATATAGTTTGCTACTTTTGAATAGGTCTAATTATTTTTGGAGTTGCTTTGATATAATTTTTGTTATATATTTTTGGGGGGTGAAAAGTAAATGTAATATTTTTTTGTTTATTTTAAGTCTGTGTATAAAGCATTTTTGTTGTATTTTAAGTAATTGTTTTATGTTAAAAGTATTGTTTTATATATTTTTGAGTAATTATTTAGGCAATATTATTGTCATTGATATTGTGAGAATCTATATTTGACATATTATATTTTTATTTAATGGTAACGATATTTTTGTATCCAATATTTTTGTTTTCGATCGATTGTTAATAATGGATATTTTTAAGAAAGCTGTTTTTGTTCTCAAAATTTGTGGTTTTACTAGTTAAGTGTAAGTAGTCGAACTTTTTGTGTTTCAATATTGTTAGATCAATATTATGTCAGTGACCCTTTCCATCTAGATTAGATTAGATTAAGCACAATTGTGTAGGGCACTAATATAGTGAGACTCTGTATAAGCACTTGTGTTCCAGAGATGGTTACCCACGGTTTAGAAGCAATGAGATGTAATGCACACTTGAAATTTGTATAATTTGACTCTTGCCAGAGAGAATTGGGTGGAGTGGGGTGTTGGGAATCCAATCACAGCAGTATGCCTCCTATGCTTGAGAGCTTAAAGCTGGGAGAAGGAAGAGGTTTTGGCCTGCTGAGTCCAGTGGTTTGGAAGGTAGGTAAGGATGATTCATTCTCTACCTGGGAGCAAACCCATGAAGACTCTCGTGAACCAAGCTGCAACAGCCAGTGTGGAATCTAAATTTCAAAGGCAGCAATGCAAGCTCAGTCTAACTACTATGATGATAGCTTTTCCTTAAACCAAGGAACCCCCAACATTTTTGGTCCTCTGGAACAGCATGAGCCTGCCCACAGAAAGCCATAAGCCTTTCACTGTGCCTAAACATGCCATTCACAAATTAGATTGACGCTTTTGCTTTGGAAAATGTGCCTCATGTGGTGAAGTGTAACACATGTGAGTCACAGCTGTCCATTGTACACAAGTGGCCAAAAGAATTTCTACAGCCTTGATGCAGTCTACTAGTTTTGCCTAACTGCTGCATTCACTGGAAAGTTGGGGTACAAATGTCGTAAAATTCAACATAAAGGATGGTGGTAGTGAGTGAAGGTCAGTATGCTGAATCTAGTTTCAATTTTACATTTTTTTTTAAATCCCCCAGTGCATCTTCTTAAATCTCTTTTAAATTACAGGCCTCACTGCAAGCTAGGCCTTTGCCAGGTTACATTTTGAGAAACTACCACACAAGTGAACTTGTCAGAAGCTTTAGGAACAGGTTTGATCCCTGCAGCTGGTATTTCTCCAGGATGTCCTTGGTGGGAAAAAAAGTATATCTGCATAAGTTAAGTCTTATATGTCATCTATTAAATTTAATTAATTGAATATATGACCTTAAAAGAAGAGAGTAAAGATTTCCAGATTCTGGGTCCTGCACAGTACTTTTCACAACTGCAGCCCTTTTGATTAAACATCAAGAGAGGTGAAGTCATAGGGGTCAGTATATACTAAATTGATCTCACTGTGAGTAGGAGCCAAGGTGAGCAAATTAGTAAATAGAAGGCGCAGTTAAAATTAACCCCTTTGGTGCTTGCGTCGGCCAATGGCCGACGCAAGCACTACCTCCCTGGTGCGGCGCACGTCCATTGGCCGTCACCAGGGAGGGCCCCCTTTAAACCTCTGGTGCATCGCACCGGAGATTGTTTTTTTTTTTTATTCCCCCTGGGGGAGACACGGAAGGCTTTCCGCGTCTCCCCCCGCTCCCCCTCCCGCCCATCTGTGACGTCAGCGCGCCGCAAGGCACTCTGACGTCACTGATTTCCCCACCGGAGCAGAGGATAGCAGCAGGTAAGGCCGCGCTCAACTCCGATGGGGAAATCCGGCCGAAAACGGCCTCCCCAGCTTTCAGGGAGGCCTCGTTTGAAAGGGGAGAGTCTCCCCTTTCAAACGAGGCCTTCCTCAAAGGGTTTCCTGGCCGTGGATCGCGGCAGCCTATTCCGGCCCCGGGGACCCCATCCCCCGGGGCATGGCCACTTTAAAAAAAATAATTTTGGAGGAGGGGGGCTGCGTGGGCCCCCTCCCAAGGCCTCTATTGGCCCCGGGGACCCCATCCCCCTGGGCCGGCCTTTTTTTATTTTTATTAATTTTTTATTATTTTTGCGGAGGGGGCCGCGTGGCCCCCCTCCCGAGCCACTACTTGCCCCGGGGACCCCATCCCCGGGGCTGGCCCTATCCTTTGGGGTCCGTGGGGGACCCCAACTCCCCCACGGACCCTGCCGGCTCCCCGCGTCCTGCGGGAGCCGGCATTGCTTTCCACATGGGGAGCTGCTAACATGCAGCTCCCCGTGTGGAAAAGCAATGTGCTGGATATTGGAAGAGAGAGCAGGTTTCCTGCTCTCTCTTCCAATATCCAAAGCAGTTTGCTATGACAGGACGGGAGCCGCGAGGCTCCCATCCTGTCACAGCAAACTACAGTGTCCCGGGGGTAGGCACTCCGGGACACTGCAGGAGCCGGCCCTGGGGGGTGGTGGTCCCCAGGGCCATCAAGGGCTCCAGGAGGGGGGCCGCGCGGCCCCCCTCCCAACTTATTCAAAGCCCCGGGGAGGTGGTGGTCCCCGGGGCTCTGGGGGCCCGTAACGGACCACCATATTTAAATCTTTAGTGCCCCGGGGAGGTGGCGGTCCCCGGGGCATGTGGGGCTGGAGCCCCCCACACAGGTATTTTTTTTTTTTTTAAAAGCCCGGGGGGTGGCGGTCCCCGGGGCTTGGGGGCCTTAGAGGCCCCCCATTAACTATAAACCCACCCCCGCATGCCCCCGGGACTTGGCCCACTCGGGGCAAAATAGCATCGAAGCGCGGAGACCGCGCTTCGATTTTTTTTACAGTGGGATTCGCGCACCCTAAGCGCATCCCGCTGATTTTTTTAAATGCTTTTTTCTGCCCAGGGGGTCCTTGTGGGACCCCCTGAGCAGCCCTAGGGGGTCAGGGTGTTTCTACCCTGCCCCCTTTGTGCGTTTTGCGCACTTGTTTCTCTGCCTCGGTTCTACCGAGGGACAAAATGGCTGCCAACACTTCCTGATTTGGAGTGTTGACAGCCAATTAACATGCAGCTCGTGATCGGGAGGGTACGCGACCCTACGCGGCCATAGATATATATGTGATTTTACTTTTGATTTTCTCAGCAACTACTGAACGGATTTACACCATTTAACAAAAAGGGTTCTTTCTGAACCAAGAACTACCTCTTTGCCAAATTTGGTGTAATTCCGTTCAGCAGTTCGGGCTGTAGCCGTGGCTAAAGTTTCCTATGGGAAAATGAATGGGGAAAACACGTTTTGGGACCCCCCTTTTTTCTCGGCCCCCGCTTGACGAATCACCCCGAAACTTTCAGGGTAGGAGCGGACTGGAGCGGGCCATAAAGTTTGAAAATTTTGCAAAGATTCGTCAACCGACGCAAGAGTTATTTCAAATAGAATGTTGCGGATTTCCTATGGAAAATAGGTCCTAACTATAACTATCTACTGGCGACCGCCTAGATTAGATATATATATATATATATATATATATATATATATATATATATATATATATATATATATATATATATATATATATATATATATATATATTTTCCTTCCAAAGTGACCCAATAACTCAGAGCGCACAACAGCGGGTGCTCTACGTAGGGGCCGGATCCTGGCCCAAAATTCAATTTTAGCACAAATGACGCGGCACTCCAGAGGTAAGATATGCTTATTTACTGTTCACACAGGTCTTCAACCAACGCGTTTCAGCTCTGCCACAGCCATTCTCACGGTCAGTGAGTCCTTCTTCTCTTACACATTAAATATCCACTCTTGCCTTTATGGGGCATTGTGGGAAATGTAGTGTATACATTTTTTTACAAACTATTTTCTAACGTTACAAACAAGGACATTGTGCAGTTATGTTCTAATCAATTACAAACATATAAGAAATTGTGATGTATTTGTTTTGTGTTGTTAGCATACATTATTAAAAGCATTTTATGGCATCTTAATACTCCCTGTTTATTTGGGAGTCCTCGTATATCGGGTATAGTACCCCTATTATACCGAATTGTCCAGTTCATGCTCCGAGGGATTTTTTTATATTCTTATTGTCTTTGTATAATTGACTGGGACCAGTAACCTTGAACCCAATTGTCCATAAAGTCTGTTTGATAAATGCATAGAATTTTCACTTTGTTCCATCTTCAAATTTCAACAGTCACTGTTATATCATATTCAGAGTCCAACTTTCTCACTCCAGATGTACATACAATTCCTCGTCATTATTAATCCCCCTCGGGGTTTTTGTCCTCAGTCTAATAATCATTCTGGATTCTTCTTGACGTAGCTGTTTTACTCTGTCGCCCCTTTCTCTGTCTGAGGTATCATCTTGATTCCATAATATTGCATTGCTCTCCAGTCTCCTTTTTGACATTCTGTGATATGTTTAGCTGTTGCGTATGTCATATCTTTGTTTTTAACTGCACGAATGTGTTCCAATATGCGCTTTCTTAACCTGCATATAGTGCTTCCGATGTATCTCATGCCACACTTGCATTCTATTATGTAAATCACAAAGCTGGAGGTGCAGGAAATGTTTTGATCTATTTTGATTGTATTTCCATTTGGTTCTATTATTCTGTTCATATTTTTGCCAATTTTACAGGCCTTGCATTGGAGACATTTCTTGAAGCCTTTATGTTGGTCCGTTAGCCAATTTGTTCGCTGTGTTTCTTGGAAATGGCTTTTCACTAGTTAGGGGTCGATTCCGATTCGGGCCGGAAATTTCTCCGACCGAGCCGGACCCGGAGAGATTTCCGACCGAATCGGACCCGTGCAGTCCGACCGAACGAGTACGATGCGTCCGTATGTTATCGGACTCGAGTCGGTCGGACTCCCATTGAAGTCAATGGGAGCCGGTCGTACAACGCGTACGCGGGCTCCCATTGACTCAATGGGTGCGGAGTCGGACAAGGGCGCCCCTACAGCGGGTACGCGGCGAAGCGATTCGCGCCGTACACGCACAGGTAGGGGGACCCATGGGTCCCCCTGTGTGCGACTCGCGCGGCTATGCGTACAGGGGGGTCCGACACGGACCCCCAAAGTACGGCTCCGACAGCTCTTACGAGCCGGAGTGCGCGGCTCGGTCGGACTGCTCGCGGCGCGCATCGTACTTACCCGGCCGGGAAACGTCTCCATTGCGCGGTGCGAGTCGAGTCCGAGCGAGTCGGTCGGAGCGGTTCGAGCCGGGAGCGAGTCGGTCGGAGCGGTCGGGACGCCCGGACGAGTCGGTCGGCGATTTCGCATCGTACTCGCTCGGCCGGACCCGCGTACGGTTCGGTCGGGAAACAGGGCTCCGAATCGGATCCGGTAAATCCGAATCCGATTCGGAGCCCTACCGGCCGAGATCGGAATCGGCCCCTAGGTCTTTTAATGATTTGGTCTTCCTATAGGTCACTGTTGGTTTAGAGCCAAGTGATTTTCCAATATCTGGATCTCCAGAGATTAAATGCCAGTATTTTTTGATTTTGTTCGTTATCATCCCACTTTCTTTACTATATGTGGTTATGAATCTTGGAGCTTCTTTTTCCAATTTGTTTTGAATTTTCTCTTTCGGAATTAGTATTTCTTCTCTTGATTTCTGATCAACTCTTTTTTTTACATTTTTTCAAAGTTCTCTCATTATAACCTCTCTCTTTGAATCTTTGAATAGTTTCTTGCATTTTTTCTTCCGCACCTTCCGGCTTTGAGCAATTCCTTTTCATCCTCAGTAGTTCCCCGTGAGAAGATGCTTTCTTAATGGTGTGGGATGGAAGCTGGTCCCGTGTAGAATACTGTTAGTTGCGGTCTTTTTTCTGTAAAGTGTTGAATGTAATTGATTATCTTCAACCAAGATTTTAATATCTAAAAAATCAATTTCAGTCCTGCTCATATTGTATGTGAATGACAATCCTATTGAGTTGTTGTTCAATTTAGAGTAATATTGAATGAAATCATTTTCTGTGCCATTCCAAATTAGAAACAGGTCATCGATAAAACGGACCCATAACACGATCCGTTCTAAATCCTCTTGGTTATCCATATTCCACGCTATTGTTTTTTCCCACCATCCCATAGTTATATTCACATAGTTCGGTGGGAATGAAATGCCCATGGCAGTTCCGCATTGCTGTTTGAAGAGCTCTTTGTTAAAAATGAAGATGTTGTTAGTTAAACATATCTCTATCATATTGAGAAGCATACGTGTATGTTGTAACTGTGTGATATTCCGTTGTTTTAAGAAGTGGTGAAAATAAAGCCCTGTGGCTTGTTTTAAGTTGGGGGATTAAGTCCCCTTGAATCCTGAGGGTCCCTGGGGTCCAACTAGCCCACCAGGTACCTTCAGTAAGCACAACAGAGTTGCGTTGCAGAGAGGTGAAAAAAGGTGCGCGGCCTCGGAACGCCTCTCTGCAACTCAGCTCTGTGGTCCTAACTGTAGGTACCTGGTGGGCTAGTAGGGCCCCAGGGACCTTCAGGATTCAAGGGGACTTAATCCCGCAACTTAAAACGCGCCACGGGGCGCGTTTGCACAGATGTCACCTCAGGCCCCCCTCCCTTCACCACTGTGCAAACGCGCCCTGTAGCGCGTTTTAAGAGGTAGTTTTAATCCCCCTGCCCTATTATGTACTAGGGACTTACAGAGGAGGTCATGCTAATCACAGGGGTACCCCAACGCATAGTGTTCCCTAGTGTATGTAGGTGTTTTCACTGTATTCTAAGTGACTTTTAGCATAGCACTGGCTCTAGGCCTGGTTAGTCAGAGCCAGTTAACACCAGTACCCGTCTGAAAAAGTTGTGGGCACAGGATGATTTTGCAACAAGACCTCTTTCTGCTCCTCTGTTGGTTCTTTCTGCACGTCTTGCTTCTTCCTGCACTTTTCTTCGTCTTTGTGGACTTCTGTTGCTTGTTTGTGCATTTCTTTTGCTTCTTTCTGTGCGTTTTTCTTTTTTCTTCACATGTCCTACCTCTGTAGGCATAGTTAGAAATTAACATTTAAAAACCTTTGAAATTCACTGAAAAAACCATAGGTTTCAGGCACGTTATAGTTAGAAATTAGCATTTAAAAAACCTTTGAAATTCACTGAAAAAACCATAGGTTTCAGGCACGTTATAGTTAGAAATTAGCATTTTAAAAACCTTAGAAATTCACTGAAAAAACCATAGGTTTTAGGGAAAGTTATAGTTAGTTGGACATTTCACTCGTACAAAACCATAGAAATTCCCACGTTATAGTTAGTTCAGCTAACTATAACTCGCGCCCCCGCAATGCACTGCTGATGACGTCACATATTACATCACTCATGACATGGTCAGTGACATCACTGATGACATCACTGATGACATCTCAAATGACATCACTGATGACATCATCCATGTGATAATTTGATGCATCTTCTCACACCCTAATATAACCTTTGATACACCCACTCTAAATTACAGACTGCCATTCTCAAAACCATAGACACTCCAACACCAATAACTACATACCCACTCACTGATTCTTAGGTTTACACACACATCCACTCACTCACCCGTACAGTCACTCATACTTATGGTCACTCAGTACAGGACTATCATATGCACTCATACTATTAGATAGACACTCACACACCACCACTCATCCATAGAGGTACTCATACACCTAGTCAGTCATGCAAATAATTAATCACACTCCAATTTACTCACCTATACAGTTATACACACCAGCTCACTTACTCATACAAATACTAGCACATTCTTACGCTCCTATGCAATCACTGATGCAAGCACACACTCATCCATATAGCCACTCTCACAATCACACACTCTCACTTATAGCCATTTATATACTCCAACACACATATATACTGCCTTTCACATATGTAGTTACTCACACATGTACCACTGAGATATACATTCAATCACTAACACACCCATACACACACTCACCCACCCATACAGTCCATCACAGATGCACTCTTGAAACCATGCACCCAGTGAATCACCCACTCACACATCTATGCACAGAGTCACACACACCCCACCCACACAAACACTCAGGCACCCATACAGATACTCAGACAACCAATCCATAACCCATATAGACACTCATGTAGCTAGTCACAAACCCATGCAGCTGCTTACACAACAACAGACAGACGGATACAGACATTCACACAGTTTAGTCACTAACCCATGCATTCAGTAAGATACGTTTAATCACTCACTTATAGACTCAGTCACCCACCTACTAAATCATCCATTCAGACACTTATACACCCACTCGTTCTTCTATACGCTTTTTCCTATATATATTAAACATATTTAAACTTTACAGAAACACACAGTCACTGGATGATGTCATCAGTGATGTCATTTCAGATGTCATCAGTGATGTCATCAGTGATGTCACTGACCAAGTCATGAGTGATGTAATATGTGACGTCATCAGCAGTGCATTGCGGGGGCGCGAGTTATAGTTAGCTGAACTAACTATAACGTGGGAATTTCTATGGTTTTGTACGAGTGAAATGTCCAACTAACTATAACTTTCCCTAAAACCTATGGTTTTTTCAGTGAATATATATATATATATATTTTACAGAGAGATTTCCCAGTGCTGAAAATATGAGACTGTGAAAGAACTATATTGAGTCTCTTTGAAGTTACATGAAAGGCAGTAAAGTGTGGTACTGCTGCAGAGTACAAAAAAAATTCCTGCTAGATAGAGATATCTGACTTTTGTCTTGTGGCAGTTTTGACGCCATAAAGGGCATGCTGGAAAGAACAGTTCTGTATTATGTGGATAGCTAAGTGGATTAGTAAAGCCACGCAGTAGAAACACTTTGAAACAGATGAAATGTATGTGAGAGAGGGGCTATGGAGAGATGAGGGGCACGTTTGCAAGGATGTCAGTGAGGGAGTCAAAGGAGGTCATAGTGTGCAATTGTAAAGCACACGTTCACCCGTAGGCATCTTGGCGCCAAAATGATGGTCGCACTGGCTCCCACCAATGCTAAAAGGCTGCGATGATGGGTATGTGGCAAAGTAAAGTAATACTGTGTCTTTTTTCTCTCTTTCTTAGTCTTTTTGGAGAGCGTACAGATTTCGCAAAGGTAAGGTGACTTCATCATTATTGACTGTTAAACACTTCACTCATGCACACACCCACCTACACTTTAAAACCAACAACCTATCTGCCTTCTACGTAGGATAGTGTTTTAAAAGGATAGTTTTAGGCACTAGCAGAGATGGCATATCGTTGGATGAATGCTACCCAGGCCCTAAGTCTGGTTCTGGAGTCCAGCTCTGAGGCAGGATCAGAGACTGAGACAGCAGATACTGAGACAGCATCTGAGGGAGAGGACAATGGAGCCGAATCTGGGAGTGATTTTTCAGTCGGCGCAGATCCATCCGACGACTCATCTTCCAGCGATTCTGAAGGAGACGATGTCAGTCGTGCTGTCCCTTTGCCAGCACAGTCTGTGCAGGAGGACACCAGTAACAGGTTAGAGCAACCCAGAGTGCAGGCACTTGCGGCCGCAAGCACAGACGGAGTGCTGTCTTGGCAGCCTCCCAATTTAGTTCAGCCCCAAATTTTTTGCCAATTGACTACTTCCATCTCTTTTTGGATGTTGACTTCCTTGACGAAATTGTGCAGCAAACAAATTTGTGTGCCGAACAATTTCTGAGGGAGCAAGGAAGCACTCTTGGGCCTCATTCTAGGGCGCGCAAGTGGACTCCCACTTCTTTAGGGGAGTTGAAGATATTTTTGGGCCTCACGCTTAAAATGGGGGTAGTGCATAAACCAACCTTGCTATCCTACTGGTCTACTCGCACGGTTTGGTTAACCCCCATCTTCGCACCATACATGAGCAGAGATCGTTTTTTGCTATTGCAGCGCATGCTCCATTTCAATGACAATTCTGCTGCATTGCCCCGGGACCATCCAGACCATGACAAAAATGGTGCCTCACTCGTGTGGGAGGCCCAAGTACCCGCGACAGGCAAGGGCCCAAAACGTATTGAGGCAACATCAAAATTGCCTATCACAAAATGTTTTGGGCCGTATCCTGTCGCGGGTACTTGGGCCTCCCACACGAGTGAGGCACCATTTTTATCGGGAGACCTTGGGGAACGTTGGGTGGTAGGAAATTCGTGTCAGCCCGGTGATCCCACAACTTTCCCACACAAAATGTGTTGAAAAAGTGATTTTTTTCAGCTAAATTTGAGGTTTACAGGGGATTCTGGGTAAGAAAACGTTGGGTGATCCACGCAAGCCATACCTCCCTGGAATCCCCCGGGTGTCTAGTTTTCTGAAATGTGTAGGTTTGGTAGGCTTCCCTAGCTGGCCGCCGAGCACGGGGCCAAAAACCCAGGTGACCCCCTTGCAAAACCAGGTTGTTTTGTGATAGGGAATTTTGATGTACCCTCAACACGTTTTGGGCCCTTGCCTGTCGTGGGTACTTGGGCCTCCCACACGAGTGAGGCACCATTTTTATCGGGAGACCTGGGGGAACGCTGGGTGGTAGGAAATTCGTGTCAGCCCGGTGATCACACAACTTTCCCACACAAAATGTGTGGAAAAAGTGATTTTTTCAGCTAAATTTGAGGTTTGCAGGGGATTCTGGGTAAGAAAACGTTGGGGGATCCATGCAAGCCATACCTCCCTGGAATCCCCCGGGTATCTAGTTTTCAGAAATGTGTGGGTTTGGTAGGTTTCCCTAGCTGGCCGCCGAGCACGGGGCCAAAAACCCAGGTGACCCCCTTGCAAAACCAGGTCTTTTTGTGATAGGCAATTTTGATGTCTCCTCCATACGTTTTGGGCCGTTTCCTGCCGCGGGTACTTGGGCCTCCCACACGAGTGAGGCACCATTTTTATCGGGAGACCTGGGGGAACGCTGGGTGGTAGGAAATTCGTGACAGCTCGGTGATGCCACAACTTTCCCACACAAAAATGTGTGGAGAAAGGGATTTTTTCAGCTAAATTTGAGGTTTGCAGGGGATTCTGGGTAAGAAAACGTTAGATGATCCATGCAAGCCATACCTCCTTGGAACCCCCCGGGTGTCTAGTTTTCAGAAATATGTGGGTTTGGCAGGTTTCCCTAGCTTGCCGCCGAGCACGGGGTCAAAAGCCCAGGTGACCCCCCTTGCAAAACCAGGTTGTTTTGTGATAGGCAATTTTGATGTACCCTCAAATGGTTTGGGGCCATTTCCTGTCGCGGGTACTTGGGCCTCCCACACAAGTGAGGTACCATTTTTCTCGGAAGACTTTGGGGAACGCGGGGTGGGTGGAATTTTGTGGATCCACGCAGATTCCAGAACTTTCCACCACAGAAATGTGAGGAAAATGTGGTTGTTTTAATAATTTTTGGGTTTGCAAGGGATTCTGGGTAACAGACACTGGTGAGAGCCAGCCAAGTCACCCCATCCTGGATTCCCCTGGGTGTCTAGTTTTCAAAAATGTATAGGTTTTCTAGGTTTCCCTAGGTGCCGGCAGAGCTAGAGTTCAAAATCTACAGCTAGGCACTTTGCAAAAAAAGGGTCCGTTTCCACTGCGAAAATGTGGTGTGTCCACGTTGCGTTTTGGGCCGTTTCCTGTCGCGGGTACTTGGGCCTCCCACACAAGTGAGGTACCATTTTTCTCGGAAGACTTTGGGGAACGCGGGGTGGGTGGAATTTTGTGGATCCACGCAGATTCCAGAACTTTCCACCACAGAAATGTGAGGAAAATGTGGTTTTTTTAAACTTTTTTGGGTTTGCAAGGGATTCTGGGTAACAGAACCTGGTGAAAGCCAGCCAAGTCACCCCATCCTGGATTCCCCTGGGTGTCTAGTTTTCAAAAATGTATAGGTTTGCTAGGTTTCCCTAGGTGCCGGCAGAGCTAGGGTTCAAAATCTACAGCTAGGCACTTTGCAAAAAAAGGGTCCGTTTTCACTGCTAAAATGTGGTGTGTCCACGTTGCGTTTTGGGCCGTTTCCTGTCGCGGGTACTTGGGCCTCCCACACAAGTGAGGTACCATTTTTCTCGGAAGACTTTGGGGAATGCGGGGTGGGTGGAATTTTGTGGATCCACGCAGATTCCAGAACTTTCCACCACAGAAATGTGAGGAAAATGTGGGTTTTTTGACAATTGTTTAGGTTTGCAAGGGATTCTGGGTAACAGAACCTGGTGAGAGCCAGCCAAGTCACCCCATCATGGATTCCCCTGGGTGCCTAGTTTTCAAAAATGTATAGGTTTGCTAGGTTTCCCTAGGTGCCGGCAGAGCTAGGGTTCAAAATCTACAGCTAGGCACTTTGCAAAAAAAGGGTCCGTTTTCACTGCGAAAATGTGGTGTGTCCACGTTGCGTTTTGGGCCGTTTCCTGTCCCGGGTACTTGGGCCTCCCACACAAGTGAGGTACCATTTTTCTCGGAAGACTTTGGGGAACGCGGGGTGGATGGAATTTTGTTGATCCACGCAGATTCCAGAACTTTCCACCACAGAAATGTGAGGAAAATGTGGGTTTTTTGACAATTGTTTAGGTTTGCAAGGGATTCTGGGTAACAGAACCTGGTGAGAGCCAGCCAAGTCACCCCATCATGGATTCCCCTGGGTGTCTAGTTTTCAAAAATGTATAGGTTTGCTAGGTTTCCCTAGGTGCCGGCAGAGCTAGGGTTCAAAATCTACAGCTAGGCACTTTGCAAAAAAAGGGTCCGTTTTCACTGCGAAAATGTGGTGTGTCCACGTTGCGTTTTGGACCGTTTCCTGTCGCGGGTACTTGGGCCTCCCACACAAGTGAGGTACCATTTTTCTCAGAAGACTTTGGGGAACGCGGGGTGGGTGGAATTTTGTGGCTCCACGCAGATTCCAGAACTTTCCACCACAGAAATGTGAGGAAAATTTGTTTTTTTTGGACAATTTTTTAGGTTTGCAAGGATTCTGGGTAACAGAACCTGGTGAGAGCCAGCCAAGTCACCCCATCCTGGATTCCCCTGGGTTTCTAGTTTTCAAAAATGTATAGGTTTGCTAGGTTTCCCTAGGTGCCGGCAGAGCTAGGGTTCAAAATCTACAGCTAGGCACTTTGCAAAAAAAGGGTCCGTTTTCACTGCGAAAATGTGGTGTGTCCACGTTGCGTTTTGGACCGTTTCGTGTCGCGGGTACTTGGACCTCCCACACAAGTGAGGTACCATTTTTCTCAGAAGACTTTGGGTAACGCGGGGTGGGTGGAATTTTGTGGATCCACGCAGATTCCAGAACTTTCCACCACAGAAATATGAGGAAAATGTGTTTTTTTGGACAATTTTTTAGGTTTGGAAGGGATTCTGGTTAACAGAACCTGGTGAGAGCCAGCCAAGTCACCACATCCTGGATTCCCCTGGGTGTCTAGTTTTCAAAAATGTATAGGTTTGCCAGGTTTCCCTAGGTGCCGGTAGAGCTAGGGTTAAAAATCTACAGCTAGGCACTTTGCAAAAAAAGGGTCCGTTTTCACTGCGAAAATGTGGTGTGTCCACGTTGCGTTTTGGGCCGTTTCCTGTCGCGGGTACTTGGGCCTCCCACACAAGTGAGGTACCATCTTTCTCGGAAGACTTTGGGGAACGCGGGGTGGGTGGAAGTTTGTGGATCCACCCAGATTCCAGAACTTTCTACCACAGAAATGTGAGGAAAATGTGGGTTTTTTGACAATTGTTTAGGTTTGCAAGGGATTCTGGGTAACAGAACCTGGGGAGAGACAGCCAAGTCACCCCATCCTGGATTCCCCTGGGTGTCTAGTTTTCAAAAATGTATAGGTTTGCTAGGTTTCCCTAGGTGCCGGCAGAGCTAGGGTTCAAAATCTACAGCTAGGCACTTTGCAAAAAAAGGGTCAGTTTTCACTGTGAAAATGTGGTGTGTCCACGTTGCGTTTTGGGCCGTTTCCTTTCGCGGGTACTTAGGCCTCCCACACAAGTGAGGTACCATTTTTCTTGGAAGACTTTGGGGAACGCGGGGTGGGTGGAAGTTTGTGGATCCACGCAGATTCCAAAACTTTCCACCACAGAAATGTGAGTAAAATGTGTTTTTTTGGACAATGTTTTAGGTTTGCAATGGATTCTGGGTAGCAGAACCTGGTGAGAGCCAGCCAAGTCCCCCCATCCTGGATTCCCCTGGGTGTCTAGTTTTAAAAAATGTATAGGTTTGATAGGTTTCCCTAGGTGCCGGCAGAGCAATAGTTCAAAATCTACAGCTATGCACTTTACAGAAAATGGGTCAGTTTTCACTGTAAAAATAAAGTGTGTCCACGTTGCGTTTTGAGCCGCTTCCTGTCGCGGGCACTAGGCCTACCCACACAAGTGAGGTACCATTTTTATCTGGAGACTTAGGGTAACACAGAATTGTAGAGCAACTGTTATTACCTATTGACTTTCAATGCATTTCTGCCTTCCAAATGAAAGACAATGTATAAAAAAGAAGTCATTTTGAAAAATGACCTATAATTCTCATGCTAGTATGGGTACTCACAATTTCGAAAATGTGCAAATATCTACTGTTTCTAAACTCTATATTTTGTTCCAATTTCAGAAATACATAGGTGTTTTTCATACAGATTTTTCCATGTATATATTTACCCAAATTAATTGCTATATACCCGGTACATAATAAAAAACCATTGCAAGACGCTTCTCAGTTGTTGGCTCTGGGTTCGTCGGGTTCTTGGTGAACCTACAAGTCCTATATATCCCCACAACCAAGAAAGGTCCAGCGGACGTAACGGTATATTGCGTTCAAACAGCTGTCATAATTAGAAGAAGTTACAGGTGAAAACGTTGACACAAATGTCTGGTTTTTTCAACTAATTTTCAATTTTTCCTATATTCAATGGTTAGTTTCTATAAAGAAATCTTGAAGGATCTACACAAATGACCCTTTGATGAATTCAGAATTTTGTCTACTTTTCTAAAATGTATAGCTTGCCAGGATCCATTACTGCTTTCATACCCATTTCTACCATTAACTGGAGTTTGAGAGCACAAAAAATAGCAAAAATGGGCTACGTCCCAGAAAAATGCCAAAACAGTGTAAAACATTTTGGTTTTCTGTCAAAAGTCTGCTTGTCCCTGAAAGCTGGGAAGATGGTGATTTCAACACCACAACCCCTTTTTTGATACCATTTGCAGGGGAAAAACCAGACGCTTTCATTTGTAGCATTTTTTCCCCATTTTTCCCCCAAAAAACAAAATGTACCTGTATTTTGGCTAATTTCTGGATCTCCTCCAGGGGAATCCACAAACCCTGGGTACCTTTAGAATCACCATGATGTTGGAAGAAAAGGACGCAAATTTGGCGTGGATACCTTATGTGGTCAAAAAGTTACAGAGGCCTAATCGCGAACTACCCCAAATAGCCAAAAAAGGGCTCAGCACTGGGGGGGAAAAGGCCCAGCAGTTAAGGGGTTAACACATCCTGAAAGGAAAATAAACAAATCCAGGTCACCTGCAAAATATAATCAAAATTATATAGTAAAAACAATCGGATATTTTCATAAGAGCCAAAAATGTATGTGTGTTTATTCATGGCACGCATTACAAACGCTGTAGGACCCTCTACCATGTCTAGCTCCCAAGATATTAACATTTGTCAATCTGAAAGTGTTATGCATACAAAGAAAAAATAGCTATGCATAGTTCAAAAATATATATTATATAAGATTATTAGGCATTGTGAAGTTTACAAGTCTCTCGGAAAATCTATTTACCAGTCAAAGGGACAGAAGACAACAGGATAGGCCGGGTCACTTTGAGAAAGTCTGACTCCATTTTGCAAAAGAGGAGTGCCAGAAGTGGGATTTTGAAATATGGAAATACTCTTTTTTGATAGATTTAGCAACCAGTGTACAGCCTACAGAAGAGTCAGGGTTGAGCCAGACATTTGACAGGTCCTATGCAAACATGGTAATGAAACTCATAAATAGCGGACACATGGGGGGAGGGGACCCACATTCTTTCTTTTCATGATCAATCTCTGCCACAGAAAAATGGCTCTGATGCACAAGAGGAACTTTTTCCCACAACAGAACCATTTCATATCTGAATCTAGTACAGGGTGAAGCAAAAAAACACACACAGAACCCTCTTTAAAAACTGTAACGTCGTGGCAAATCCTGGGTAAAAGGCTGCTGAATTAAAATCCGTTTTATAACACCAGTGGGCATAACCAACAGCAGCAATTGGTGCCGTGAAGACAAAACTCTTCACTCCAGTTTTCTGCGCTTTTGTTTTCAATCTAGTGTCTTCACTGGAAAACCTTTAGTTTTTGGATACTTTCAACTCCTCCCTGAGATTAGTTCACCACAGTAAGCAGCTGGACATTCCTGCGATCTTTTTGGTGCGCCGAGTGAGAGGCCAGGACTCTTATCCTGTGAGACAATACTGCTATCAGGATACCAGGGTAAGATACACTGGCACAGAACTCAAAACATAATCTAATAAAACTAGTTTCGCCCTGCCCACTTTTTTTTAATCAAGGTTTTCAATTTTTCCCAACAACTCAATTAGACTATAGATACCTCACTCCATATCATGGATCAGGCGTGCATCTATAATTAGAAGTTATCCGGTGAGTCAAAAATTCTAGATTTGCTGTTTAAAATCCATGCTTGAATGCTATTCAAGATCCAATTCACTATATCATTGTAATATTCTTAACAGTAGACTTTCATTACCTTAATACTACATTTACTCATGTTTTACCCAGAGAAGAGTAAAGCAATTATGCCATTTTGCCTGTCTTAAACTTTGTTTTCTATTTGCTGCATTTGAGGAATCATTGTGCCTACACTTATAATCCACAAAGTTATGATTCCACAAACCATAACCCCTAAAGTAGATTTGGAACTGTGTATGACTGTGGACACTATTATTGCTAAACATACTGTGTAAAATCTTTTATGGTTGGTTGTTGACACAGTCGAATAAAATAGATCACTTGACATTGTTATCACACTTTAGGGTTAGACCCCACTAGATAGTAGACTAGAGTTGCTCTTGCATTTGTGTTACTTAGGTTATATTAGGCAGTGAGGTTATCTGCTTATACCCATTAACTTTAATACAATTCTGGATCAAGTGTCATCAGTTAGTAATAGTGTAGAGACATCTCAATGCCATTTTGACTCGTTATAATTTTGTAGCCTTTTGACTGATTGAAGGAGCTGTTGTATCCTTAGCAGAGATAATCTGGTGTGTCATAAAAACCATTTCTTGTTGCTTGATGTTAGACTTTAAGATGGTTCTTGAAATGGGTGAGGTCAAAGGGGTAGTATGTATTTCCCATTGCTCTCTCTATATTTTTATTTCAAAACTTTAAATTGGTATAAACCATTTGATCACGGACCACAGATCCAAGGTGCCATAAAAATATGTAAAGAAGGGGCTTGAGGGTAACTCTCCAAACATCTCTTGTTCCTAATGCTCTGTTGTTTCATACTTGTAAAGTTAATTCATAAACATGGATTATTTGTTGCCCAATGAGTCAATCATTATGGTTAAAGCTGATAATTTGTTCAGATGTTTTAATAAGTTCTCTTTATTCAGTTTTAACATCAAATAGGAGAACAAAAAAAAAAAAGAAAAGAAAAAATCAACTGCAAGGTACCTTACAAATACTGCCATAGTATATCAGTTTGGAGGCTCAGGCACAATAGACATGCCAATTAAGTACCAAGGTGGATTAAGTTGACCACCAGCTGGATGCTCTGTAGGCTATGCTTAGGCCGTAATACTTCCACCATGGACCCCAGATCTTATTGAGCCTCTCCTGGCAACCTCTTGCTTGGTATATAGCCTTTTCTCTGACTGCATTTAAGCCCATTCCCCTCTGCCATTCAACTTGTGTTGGGATCCTATATCAATTCCAGTGTCACATAATATTTTTTTCTGCCAGAAGGCACCCCACGCCCAACAGAGTACGAGAATATCCAGAGGCCTCCCACTCACCCGTGACACCCAGGAGGCAATGTTTTGGGGTGAGCTCAACAGGTACCCCCAGTACATGTGTCAGTGCCCAACCCATTTCCTTCCAGTATTTTTGGACTTTGGCAGTTTTAAACCATATGAAACCAATCTCAATTTTCTATTCCACATTGTAGGCAAGCCGGTGACCTCAACCTGCCCATTACCCGCAGTCTTTTGGGGCGTAGTTTATGAATATATTTAATTTGGATTAGACGTAAGCATGCTGGAATAGCAGGCTCGTGAGGTGCCATTCTGGCATCTGTCCACTCTTCATCCTCAAAGTGGCCAATGTCACACGCCCATAGGACTCACAACTCAGAGAACCTGTCTGGTGCATTTATCATTAAGGATTTGTACATGTGCGAGGTTCCATGTTAGAGGTTCTAATGTTATTTTTCTCTTGATAGGATTGAATTCTGAAAGGGCTGGCAAATTCGTGGCAATACTGGTGTAATGCATGCCACAACTGCAAATATTTGAAGAATTGTGGCTAATTTGTTCAGATGTTGAATGGTATTTGTAAATATGAGGCTAGTCCTGAGCCTGAATGCTTATTTGATTAACTGGAATCGACCTACCCATCACACCAGGTCAGGCAGGGCCAAGTCTGATCAGGAGCTTGAGCTGTTACCTCTTATACAGAGAAGTTCTAAATGGTAATAGGAGGGTTCCCCACAGGGGCATACTGATAGAATGGAAAAGGTACTTGCAGGTACTTGTTCTCTTGTCTCTCTCTAATGTACACCATCAGTTCCTTGTTTTGACAAACTTCCCATGCACACAAACACTAGCATTGTTTGTCCACAAGGTTATTATGGAACTGAGTTCAAGAGCAGCCCTTCGTCAATCACACTGTTCCTAAACACAAACTCCCTAAACAATTTGTTAGATATGAGGCCAGGTTGAGCGCACAATTCACTTCCTGTTCAAGGAGTTTGGAAACCAGGGCTGGGGACAACTGGCAGGTCCATGTTGGCCAGGAGCAGACCATTGTTCCGCCAAGGAAAGAACCTTTCTTGGCATGAAGATTAATGTAACACTTCATTTTTGTTTTGGTTTTTTAATGATTTGATTTCGAAAGTATCTGGGAATGGCACACCTAGTTTAGTGGGACCAGGGGATGGAAGGTGGTTAGGGAGGGTGGTGGTTGGAGGTGGTGGAGGCATGGGATGTGACTGGAGATTTGAATTTTGTATGCATAATTCTACATATTGTTCACTGACATACTCCTGAACTTTAGTTCCCATATGAAGGTTACATTGTTCCCTGACTTACTCCTGAACTTTATTGCCCATATGAAAGTTGCATTGTTTACTGACATACTCCTGTACTTTACTATGGCCCATATGAAAGTTACATTGTTTACTGACATACTCCTGAATGTTACTACCCATGTGAAAGTTACATTGTTCACTGACATACTCCTGAACTTTACTGCCCAGATGAAAGTTACTTTATTGACTGACATACTCCTGAACTATATTGCACATATAAAAGTTACACTGTTCACAGACATTCTCCTGAACTTTATTGTTCATATGAGGTTTTTTTATACTGTATTTTATTGATTTTTGAACAATAACAAATATACAGGGCGTGCTGGCAATTCTGTGCAAAATCCATTTTCTGACATATAACAAGAGCATATACAAGCCAATTAGACATAAAAGTTGCATGTGGAATTATTCATTGGTCCGAAGTTATATCATGACATTGATAAATAGAACCAAGACATCGATCTGTTTGTCATACAATAAAACATTAAGGCCCACTTGGTCGTCAGGGAATCAACGTCCACATGAAAGTTACATTGTTCACTGACATACTCCTGAACTTTACTGCCCATATGAAAGTTACACTGTTCACTGACATACTCCTGAACTTTACTGCCCATATGAAAGTTACACTGTTCACTGACATACTCCTGAACTTTACTGCCCATATGAAAGTTATATTGTTGACTGACAAACTCCTGAACTTACTGCCTATATCAAAGTCACATTGTTAACTGGGATTCGATGACTGTACTGTCACATCAAACTGGTCTTTTTAAGAGGAGAATTGGCTTTATAATTGAAACATACTGTGGTCGGAAACAACAGTTCCCAAACAGAGGCTCAGACAGGAAAATATTCCCTCGTTACGGCAGAGGGAGGATGATTATTCTGCTGCTGGTACGTCATTTGTACTTTCGGGAAAACACTTTACTGTAAATTTGAGACACTGCTCGCACTGATACCGATGCTTTTTAGTGACCTTTTTACGAGCTCCTTACTCTGCCAACCCCTTCATATTGAGGCCTGATTACGAGGTTGCTAAATTTGTGTGTGCGGATGCAGGAAGGCTAGAATCCTCGACTGTGATTGGTATTATTACACCAAATTCCAGCGATATTGAACTTTCTTCCAAGAATGGGGAATGACCACACAGACCCAGGTCCTTTCTGGATGGCTTTCTCCTGATTCTGGTGAGAAAACCCCAGGCATTTTCCACCTGCTTGGAGCAGGCGCAAAATGTCTGCGGAGTGCCCGTGGGGACCAGGGGTAGAGTGGCGGTAGGACGTGAGGACATGGTTAAGGCGGGCTGGGTGGGGGAGCATTGGCTGCTCCATTAAGGTGCTGCAGGGATCGGGCAGGGGCCAAGCTCTACTCCTGGACCCAAGCCCTGTGACTGCAACAGATATCCCATTTGGAGTTACCACTTTAAGTCGGACACTGCAACTCATAATCAGGGCCATTTGTAGACCACTTAACCAACACTATAGTTGTGAGGGTCTTCGGTTCACAACCATGTTATTTCAGCAGAAGGTAACTTAGACTTCGAATTACACATCTGTTTTTAGACTGCATACCAGGCTACGGTTGAACAACAGTTTGCATGTCAAAAGATATGTTTTTGTTCTGGAAATTCAAAGGTATGGAATCTGCGGCTAGATCCTGTCTCTACCAAATAATGTGTTACCGAAGGTAAGTAACTTGTTCTTTACACTCACCTAAGACACATCTGCTACATGGCTTATCTGTTCCCAGTACTGCACCAGCCAATAAAGTAGCCATCACCAAATGAACAGGCATGGAATAACTGAAGAGATATGTCACATACTGCTGGTCCATCCGTGGATTTTAATGTAGTTCAGCACCATAGGTCCCAAATAACCTACACAGTACACTATGCCTACTTTTTTACATCTCACAATCACTCCGATATGGGATGATAGCAACAGAGCTCATCCCAGTAGATCTCGCTACTTTTTGTCTGTCTCTGGCCATGCAAGCTCTGCACAAAAACGATAAAAAGTTCAGGTTGGACCAACCAGTGCAGTAACCTGTTAAGTAGACTACAATCTTAAAAAATAACACAAAGGGACCTGCAGAGATTCTCAAAGCAGCCAGCTTAATGAAGACCCTAAACTCTGCATCTGTCTTCACACCTCATCATCCACCATACTGCTATTAGCTGCTCCCCCGAACACTATCACGCACCTCGATGATCAATCATCACGCATGACACGGAAACACTTCCCACATAGGATCACAAAACAAAGACAACAACCTTTTCACCACACACCTTACCTGGCGAAGCTTGCTGTCCATGCAGGCAAGCTCTGCTGTACCCCATATAGGGATAATACGCGCTATAGAAATTCTGCAATACAATATACTAGAAGTTTCACTATGATAAGAAAAGTGAATGCACATATAGCAATACTTTTGTTACCCAAGTGCCAACAAACCATCCCGGTGTACGTGCGCTCAACAAATAATAGTAACATAATATAACATATAAAGCACCACTGTGTGTAAGATTGAAGAATGAGAGAGAGAGTGGGGGTGGATGCATAAATGCACAGGACTGTCGTTGGAGAGCTATTTTAAAAATGCTGGCTGCGCAGGCACTGGTAGAAATAAAAATATGCACTTCTAAAAATGAAGAGTTTCATCAAATTTGTGAATTAAAAAAAAAATTAAGTCATCAGGCCTATGCTTATCTGCAGAGTTTTTAAAGATGCATATGTGGGAGGGTGCAGGGCCAGGCCAAAGGCTGTGTACGCCAGCGCTGTAAGCACAGGTGATTGGTTGGGCACATGACCTGATCACTGATCAGGCCCAGAAGCCTACCTCTGCTACGCATGTTTAAAGGCCTCGTGTGGCTGGGGATGGATGGAAGGGCAATTGGGTGCAAAGGCTGGCCTTTTGCCCATCCTGTCCCACACATGGCCATACACAGTGCACAGCGGTAGCTGAATGCACGACGGTTGGAAAAAGGGCCTGGGTGCATTTCAGGTCTTGTGTCAAACTCCCAAAACGCATGGCTGTTGGTCATACTCAGCAGGGGGTTCTAAGCATGAGCAGTTGGACGCATCCAGTTTCTGAAGTACGTGGCCGAAGGCAAGGTGGGGGATGGATGCATGAGCGGCTGGTTGCAGGGCCTGCTTGCAGACCTTTAGCAGTGCAGGTTGGATTTTTAAGTTTTGATATGGAACCATAATGCCACTTTAATTGTCTTTTTTTCAGTGAATTATTTTTGGGTCTTTTACTGCGTTTGTGCCACCTAGACAGTGTTATTTTTTAAATGTTTTTTTTCTTAGAAACAGTTTGCACACTACTACCCTTACATTGTCCGGCTCCCTCAGCGAGCTGGTGCTGGTTCAGGCAGCCCGTGGGGCAAGTGGGTTCAGTATATCAAACAAAAAGCAGTTACAGTCTCCTGCCACAATGTTGAATCAGCACGCTGGCGACAGTGTATCTATAGTTAGGACCTAGTTATTGTTACATTTCAGGGGGGGTCCACCCTCCCGCCAATGGCCGCGCGCCGAGGCCTTGCTGTGCGCCGTAATAAAGGACACTCACACACTGTCTTAGTGTAAGGCGCGGACTGCCGTCGCAGCTCCGCCCATCTTTATTTAACTACGCGCTCACGCCGGCCGGCGTGAGCACAGGGGCGGGGAACTGCTGGCGCGCGCCAGCGGTAAACGCTGGTGCCCTGACCGTTACATCCCATCTTAACTCAGTCCTTGACTGGATCTCAAGAGTCTCGTAGTTCACTTACTTGACATGCAAAGTCCCTCAGGCGGGTGCTCGGCGGAGGATTCTCTCTCAGGGCATACCTGGAAGGGCCCCGGCCGCTGGCGGGGGCAGGGATTGGGGAGCTGGGTGCTGGAGGCAGGCCGGGAGTCTCCCGGGCGGCCTCTAGACTTGCCGGCAAGGCGGTCGCTTCTGGATGGTGGTCGTTAGCTACTTGGAGCTCCCCTTGGCTGACCTCCGCCTCCCCAGCGTGGGTCATGGTGTCAGTAGGAGGAGTAGGCCTGTCCACTTGTTTGAACCACGAGATGTTGCGGGTCACAGTTTCTCCCTCCTTCTCGACAGTCACCAGGGTTCCTTGTCTGTTGATCACAGTCCAGTACCCCTGCTCGTACCGAGTACGGAACTTCCCTCCAGGCCTCCGGTCCTTCATGATGACGGTGTCCCCTTGCTGTAGTTGGCGGGATACCGCTCGCCGAGCTTGGCTAGCGGTGTTGTTGCGCTTCTCTCTCCTCCTGAGGGCACGCTCTTCATCAAATGGAGGGGGAGACCATCCCGGCGCAGTGAGAAGCCCATCCCGTTGGGTGCCGTTGAACATTAGCGCCCAGGGAGCTTGGCCCGTTGAGCAGGGCGGTGTGCTTCGATACTCCCGTAGGAACCTCTGCAGTTCTTGTTCTGGATCGCCTTGTTCCGCCACTGCAATGCGAAGTGTCTTGTTTATCGTTCTCATGAGACGTTCAATCTCCCCGTTGGCTTGGGGCCATTGCGGGGTGATGCGCTGGTGCCGGATGCCATGGTGGTGCATGAATTCGCGGAACTCGTGTCCTTGGAATGGGGGCCCATTGCCGCTGCGGAGCTCCTCCGGACATCCAAACATTCCGAACATCTTCTCTAGGGCAGGGCCGACGTGCAGGAAAGCCGTTGAGTTCACGACTTCCACTACTGGATACTTGGAGTAGCTATCGATAAGGGCTAGTGTGACACGCCCATCGGGGAAACTCCCGAAGTCCACGCTCACCTTTTCCCATGGGCTCTGGCCGTATTCCTCTGTGTGGATGGGCGCTGGTCTTTCGGGCCCGCTCGTTATTTGGCAGGATGGGCACTTCCGGACGGTCTCTTCTACCCGGGCATCCATCCTTGGGAACCAGACCTTTTCCCTCATGCAGGCCTTCATTTTCTCCACTCCTTGATGCCCCCATGGGCGAGTTGTGTTGCCCGCTGCTGCAGGGATGCCGGGATGACGATTCGGGGTCCTCTGAGGAGAATGCCTCCTTGGGTGAGACTTAGCTCATTCCTGACCCTCCACATGTGCATCAGGTCTTCCTTCTCAGGGCTCGACATGTGTTTGCTGATTGTAGGAATTGACGCCACAGCCCTCCTTGGATAGTGTCCCGAACTTTGACCATGACAGGGTCGTGCTCGGCTGCGGTTGCCACCTCTTCAAGCGTCAGTGCTCGGGGGCACGTCAGTGCTGCGATCATGTCTAGGTGTGCCTCGGTGTCACCACTGCTGGGTTCTTCACTTCCTTCTCCGGTTGTGTCTGGGTGCCTTGATAGGAAGTCGGCCGGTTTCTTGGCGCCGGGTCAATAAATCACGTCCATGTCGTAGTGTTGGAGCCCGATGGCCCACCTTTCAATGCGTGACGGCGGGTGAGGTGCTGACCCTCTGAATAGTGGCACCAGAGGTTGGTGATCCGTGACAACGGTGAACGGGTGTCTGCAAATGTACAAGTGGAAGTGCCTGCAGCCCCGCCGGATAGCAAGGGCTTCTCTTTCAATTTGAGAGTATCGTTTCTCCGTCGGAGACAGAGCTTTGCTGGCATATGCGAGGGCGGCCCATCGGCCGGGCTCCTGTTCTTGGGTGAGAACTGCCCCTAGGCCTACGGGGCTGACGTCTACAAGGATTTCGGTCCTCTTCGCAGGGTCAAAGTACACCAGCATGGTGTGGTCGAGGAGGGCCCTCTTGACGCCTTGAAACGCTGTCTCTTCGACTGGGCCCCATTGCCACATGGCATCAGCCCGAGTGAGATTTCGGAGGGGTTCCGCGAGTGTGGCTAGGTCCGGAATGAAGCGGCCACAGTACGTGGCCATTCCCAGGAAACTGCGTACTTCTGCCACGGTAAGGGGGGCAGATGCGGTCTTGATCACTTGGGATTTCCGGGGATCAACCTGTATGCCCTCTTGGGTAAACGTGTAGCCGAAGAACTCTATCTTTTGTTGGAACAACAGGCACTTGTCTTTGTGTAGGGGGACTCCATGGTCCAGGAGTCTCTTCAGGGTGGCTCTCACGTGCCGGTAATGTTCTTCTGCTGTCTTCGAGTGGATGAGGATATCATCACTCACGTTTAGGACGCCGGGTAGCCCAACCAGGATCTCCTTGACGGTGTTTTGGAATATTTCGGCGGCAGAGGAGATGCCGAAGTTCAGCCGTTTGTACCTCCGGAGGCCTAGGTGTGTGCTGAACGTAGTTATGTATGGACTGTCTTTGGCCAGGGCTAGTTGGTGATAGCCCGCGTTCAGATCCAGCTTCGAGAACCATCTGGATCCGTTCAGATCGGCCACGATGTCGTCCATAGTCGGCGTTATGTGGCGTTCACGCCGGATGGCCTTGTTCGGGAGGCGCATGCCAATGCAGAGTCTGATCTTCCCTGGTTGGCGAGGCTTCTCTGCAATTACCATGGGTGACACCCTCGGTGTAGGTCCGGACACTTTCTCTATGACCCCTTGGTCTTCGAGCTTTTGTAATTCTTCCTCTACCAGTGGTCGGAGATGAAAAGGGATCCTCCGGTGTCTTAGGGCCGTTGGCGGGACGGCCGGGTCTATGTGTAGTCGGATGGGGGCTCTCTTTATCTTCCCTAGACCCTTGAACAGGTCTCCGAACTGGCTCAACAATTCTTCTGTCTGGCCTGCTTGTACTCTCCTGGCAAACATCACCAGCCCTAGGTCTTCAGCCGCATGGCTGCTGAGCAGCGTGTCCACTTCCTGGTTTATGACGTGGATGTCGATGGTGATCTCGACGCCTTCTGACCGTACTGGCATGGTCATCTTGCCTCGGAGGGGCAATGGTGAGTCGCTACCATATGCGAAGATCTGGGCCTTCGATGGTCTGAGTTCCGGTTTGGGTCTCAGCTTGTTGTATTGCTGGATTCCCATTACTGTCACTGAGGCTCCTGTGTCGATTACCGCATTGACATCTGACCCTGCAATTTGTACTGTGCAGCGAGGTTGGGGCCGTCTCCTACTCTTTAGGGCTCGGGTGAACGAGACTAAGTACGTCTCCCCTTCGTCTTCCGATGTGGAATCGTCCCCTTGGTAGACTGTCTGCTCTCTCTTCTTCCCTCCCTGTTGAGATGCGAGCGAGACATGCGATAGTTGGCGGACCATCCTCCTCATTTGTTTGGGTCGGCCTCCTTCCTTACGCTGTGTCTTCTTTCTGCACACTGACGCGAAGTGGTTCGCGATGCCACAGTTGGTACAGGTCTTCCCTTGCGCTGGGCATGACTGTGCCTCATACCCACAGTATCCGCAGTGGTTCTTTGGGGCTTGCGGCTGGCGATCTCGTGGTCTGTAGGATTTGTCTCTTGTTCTGACTGCGTCAGCCCTTTCCGTCTTGACAATAACACTCTTTTCCGCCCCACGCACTAATGCCATGTCCATTTCTTCCGCCCGCGCTGCCGAAAGGTCGTGAGACCGCGCCAGGACAAGGATGTCGTTCATTGGTATGTTCGGTTGCCTGAGTATGAGGCCTCTCAGGACTTTGCTGCGTATCCCGAGAATTAGCTGGGCTCTGATTTCTTCCGCTGCACGGTCCCCCATGAGGTGAGTATCGGCTAGTTCCCTGAGTCACGCATGGAAGGCGTCCACTGACCACCCTCTCTTTGCTTGGCTTGCCTCAGCTTGAAATGTTCGAAGTCTGGGTTCATTTGGGGGTCAAAGTGAGTGTTCAAGGCGGTAACCGCTGCGGCGTAGTCTTCGGGAGGGCCCGTGTTCGGTAGGTGCTTAAATAGTAGATAGATCTCTTCCCCTGCATAATGGAGCAGCAGCGAGCGTTTTACTGCCCCATCTTTCTCCCTTGTGGCAATTAAATAGTTCTCCAGGCGGCCAAGCCAGGTCTGCCACCGTGGCGCTGCCGTGGTGGGGTCTGCCGATTCACTGAATGGAGGCAGGACACCCGAGGGGGGGGGTGTGCGGAGGTGTTGGTGCTGGGGCCTGGGCGGCATTGTCCTGATCCCCCATGGTGGTGGGCGTGTGCACAGAGAGGCGGCTTGGCAAGAGTGCTGCACATTAGTGGTGGACCCTGATGCGCCAGGTGGTGGTGCGAAGATGCTGGGCGTAGCGTGGGCCCGCGTGCGCCTGGTCGCGAGGCACGTGGTCGGGCTGGCCTGGGACAATGCGCGCTTGTGGGGCCTTCTCTGCGTTGTGCGTGCAAGACTCACTCAGTCTGCACGGTGCCGATCGTCTTGACCAGTGGATGCTGGAGCATGAAGAGATCGCCATGCACTGCTGCCCTTTAACAGCTGCCTGGTCTGAATCTGTGGTGCGGCAGGGATCACTGGGGTGCTGCCTGGCAGGGGTTTCAGCATGCAGGTAATGCCCACGTGGTCTGGGCTTGCTGAGGTGCTTCTCAGCTGGGCAGAAGCAGGCGCGAGTTATTTCCGCTCCTCGTCGCCAATGTTACATTTCAGGGGGGTCCACCCTCCCACCGATGGCCGCGCGCCGAGGCCTCGCTGTGCGCCGTAATATAGGACACTTACACACTGTCTTAGTGTAAGGCGCGGACTGCCGTCGCAGCTCCGTCCATCTTTATTTAACTACGCGCTCACGCCGGCCGGCGTGAGCGCAGGGGCAGGGAACTGCTGGCGCGCGCCAGTGGTAAACGCTGGTGCGCTGACTGTTACAGTTATCATGGGAAATTGATTTTTTTGTTTGCTAATAACTTTTGGCAGCATTTGACGATTCTTCACACAACGTTTTTGAAAATAACGTGTTGTGATGACCACTGTACCTTGTTTAGATTGTTAGGCGTACAACGTTCCAGAGTTGTCGGTTACTCCTGGCGCTTTGGTGCGGGCATACGCCAGGCTGTTTGCTCTTAATAAACCTTACTTTTACATCACCCTGAGGAGTGTCGAAATCAACTTCCTTCCCAACATTTTGGCGACGATTCTTTTGAAGGCGTGGGAAAGAGGTCAACAGCCTGGGTAACCCGGAGTGTGGGTACCACCTCGTGGAACCCATCTGCATGACGACTTGGCGCGACATCGTGAGACGGTTCACATTGGCAATCGTAGGAGAAACGAGGTTTTCAGCTGGAGCTTGAAGACATTTGGCTGGAACTAGAAGTAATCTCGATTCACCTGTCTAGAGTTGAAGACAGTACCGCCGGTATTTGTCTCGGGGACAGCGCATGAGGACTCCGGTAACGTATTGAGCACGCGTAAGTTCATGCGCATCTCTGGCCTGCGAACGTGCACTTCCGAATTACGCAACTGTGCAGCACATACTGGGACAGACGCGCTGTGACGCTATGCGACGACGTCATTAGGTGTACTGCGGCCATTTTACATGCACAGCTCATCTTCTGTTTGGATGCCTCGCATTACGGGTTACTGTACACTGTCTAAATTATACTTTATATGCGCAGGTGATCATGAACCTGAGGTATGTACATTGATTTAGCTCAAACTAAAGAGCACTGAGCACCTCTTCACTCTTCGTTCCTTTGTACATGCCAGCTCTGCATTCTTGTGTGCGGTGACTGGCACACCTTTATTCATTTTTTTTGTGTGGGGTTGTTCTTATATACTTGGTTTACCACCTGTGTGCGGGTGGTGTGGTGTACATTTTCGTGCCATGGCTGCTCAGAATATAATCACCCCTCCACCTTTTCTCTCTCAGCCTGGCTCCCCGCCAATATTATGGGAATATTGGGTTGAGATGTTGAAAAATGACATCACAGCTTTAGATGGGCACGGTTTCTCGGCGGCAAGGAAGAAAGCACTGTGACTGAGCGCTCTGAGAAATAAGGGTCAAAGAGTATTTAAATATTTGCCGCCGGCTATGGCCCAGAATGGTCAACACATAGCTGATGTGTACAAAGAAGCAATTAAGCGTTTAGAGAATAGGTTTGCGAAGGAGACCAATTTAGTCATGGCACGTTACAAATTCTATACCCAGTCCCAAGCTGAACATGAGTCGATCGATGAGTTTGTTGCAAGACTCAGGGAACTTTCCATCAAATGTCAGTTTGGAGCTATGACTGATGAAATGATTCATGATCAACTGATAGTCCAGAGCAAGAATTAAAAGATTCAAGAAAGACTGTGGGCGGCGAAAGATCCAACACTTAAGAGTGCCAGAGAAATGGCTAAGGTCATTGAGGAATCCCAGAAGTGTATGAAGGAACTTAAAAAGAGAAGTGATGTAGCTAGCATGAGAGACAGTAACTCTGGTGCTGATAGTGATGTGTGCATTGTTAAAAAGAAGGAAGGGTAGTCTGCCACTACATTGGGTGCCAGAAGCAAGGAGAGTGAATGCGCATGGTGTGGTAGTGCATATCATGCTTCGGACTTTAAGAGGTGTTTAGCATTGAGTAAGGAATGTAGGAGGTGCAGGCGCAGAGGTTACTATGCCCGTATGTGCAAAGCTTTTACTATTGGGAATAAGGAGAACCAAGCAAGAGTGGGGATTGTTGAGGAGACGTATGTGGACAATGGGGGTGACAGGGTGTTGGTGACTGATAAGTCTGATAGGAAAAGTCTTGCTGATGACAGCAAGAGGATGTGCAGACCATAGGCCATGTTTTCTGTGTGTGGGAAAGATGTCGAATTGATGGTTGATACTGGCTCATTATATGCAATTATTCCACAGAGAATTTTTGAGAGACATTGGAGTGAGGTACAGCTGCTTCCCAGGGATATCAACCCGGCGGGATACCAAGGGGAACCCATTGACATTGTGGGGTATACGGAGGGAAATATCCAGTATGGTGAGCGAACCACAAGAGGTAAAGTGTATGTGTCAGTGGATGGTCCACCGATTTTTAGGTTGGGTGCACCAATTTGATTTGAACATTATGATCAATCCCAGAGCACGCAATCAAGTTATGGTGGTTGAGGACACCACCTTGGAGGATGTACTGACAATTTCCAAAGCTGTATTCAGTGAGTCGCTTGGATGTTTGAAAGGGTATGTGCATAAGATTGTGCTAAAGGAGGGTACTTTAACTGTGCAGCACAAACTTAGGAGAGTGCTACTTGGTGCAAAGGAGGATGTTAAGTCATTGTTGGATAACATGCTTAAAGATGGTATTATTGAGCCTGTGGAAGTTTCTCCATGGATTTCTCCGGTGGTTCTTATCCAAAAGTCTGATGGTTGCCTGTGATGATTTTGTGTGGACCTCACAGCACTCAATCAGGAGTTAGTGACTGATGTTTTTCCTCTCCCTAATATTAAAAAATTGCTGTCTCTGGTGAAAGATGGTAGGTACTTCTCAAAACTGGACTTGAGAAGTGCCTATCATCAGATCAGATTGCATGATGATTCTAGGGCTTTGACAGCTTTTATTACCACTGAAGGCACTTTCCAGTTCACTTGCATGCCTTTCGGATTGGCATCGGCTGCGAGTGTCTTTCAGCGGATGATGGCTAAGATTTTTGAGGGAGTGAAGGATGTAATATACTTCCAGGATGACATTTTGGTGATGGGAGATACTGTGGAGAGACACAAAGCCATGTTGGGGTTGGTTTTGATGAGGTTGGAGGAATTTGGTCTCACTTTGAACAAAATAAAATGTGTATTTTTGTCTCAAGAGATTGAGTACTTAGGGTACACCATATCAAATGGAGGGCTGATGCCGAAAAGGTCGTTGTTGGAGGCCATAAGAGGAGCACCCTCTCCTATTGAGATTGATCAGCTCAGGCCCTTTGTAGGGCTTGTCGAGTATTATTCCAAATTTGTAGACAGGTTTGCTGACAGGACAGAACCTTTGAGGAGAATGTTACGAAGAGGTGAGAAGTTTGTGTGGGAAAGTGAGCAGCAAGGGTGTTTTGAGGCCATCAAGACAGCAATATGTGAGGCTGGCATTTTATCTCTATTTGACAACAAGTTGAAGTGTATACTTACTGTGGATGCCAGTGCCACAGGGTTGGGTGTGATACTGTCGCAGCTCCATGGGAAGAAAGAAAAGCCAGTCGCTTTTGCCTCACGCACCTTAACCCAAGCTGAGAGGAATTATTCGGTGATTGAGCGTGAGGCATTGGCTGCAGCATGGGGTGCTGAATATTTCAGAGTCTCTTTGTGGTGGCTGACTTTTATCATGCTAACGGACCACAAGCCATTAGTCAAAATTTTGTCATCTGGTGGTGCAGGAAAAGGGTCAGCTAGGTTAGCTAGGCTGGCTGCACGTCTGCAGGAATATTCTTATGTTGTGAAATTTGTGCAGGGGTGGCGCAATGTTCAAGCAGAATGCTTGTCTAGGCTGGCTTTGCCATGGGAGGTTGTGGATTGAAAGTCGGTCATTAATTTTCAGTCAGAAGGTGCCATGGATTCAGTACAGGATGTTGTGGGTGTGTTTTTGGTGTGTCCACTATGGTTCAGTGGGAGGTTGAGATTAAAGAGGACAATGTTCTTCAACAAGTGAGTTCCTTGATTCGCCATGGAGCCAGGAGAGAGAGTACGCTGTCGCCCTCAGTACAACCGTATTTTAAGATACTTGAGGAGTTGTCGGTGGTTGATTCCAATGTTATTATGAGGGGAGATCGCTTCATCCTTCCCATTGGGTTGAGATGCAGATTATTTGATATAGCACATGAGGGGCATTTAGGGCAGGGTTTGACTTGTTGGAGGATCAAAGATGAGTTTTGGTGGTGGGTTTGGATGATCAGGTAAAAAGATGGGTGGAGTGCTATGCCAGTTGCAAAGAGAGTGAGAAAAGGTTGAGAGTGGAGAGTAGAAGTGTGTAGGGGCATATTGATGATCCTGGCAAACCATGGCATACTGTCTGCTTGGATTTTATTGGTCCCATGGGGGAGTTATCCAGCGTGATGAGATTTCTTTGCTGCCATCGTTGTGGATGTGTACTCTAAGTGGGTTGTTGTTAAATTTATGAAGGACATCACCACGAGGAGTACCATTTCTATGCTCAAGGAAATCTTTCAAGAAGAAGGTGTTCCCCTGCGAAACTGCGTGTAGAGGCAGAGGGAAAAAGCTGGTTCTTCACGGACCCCGCGGCTGCAATGGACTGGCTCGATGGCTAGCGGAGAGTAGGCGAGAAAGGAAGACCGGAGCGACAAGAACGTTAAGGGCCGAAGAAGCTGAGTGATAAGTACCTGTACGCGATTTGGTAGACCTACACACGGCAGGTGATTCCTGGAACCACCCAGGTAACCTGAACTCTGACTTGACTTGTTGATAACCACCTTGAGGTACATACCGTGCCGCCTCACCAATGGGGGGGCGGGGCGGGCTGGGAGATTGGCATGGACCTGTCAGCATATTAATTTTCAATATGGCCCGGCCACTGGTGGAGATGGAGTGGGACTGCCTCGTGGAACTGAAGAACCGCTATCTGGGATTACGATGAGTACATTTCACTGTATATACTGACTCCTGTAGCTTAAAATATGACCATTCCGGGAAGGGATGGGGTGAGCCTACGTTTCCTCTATTTCAGGGTTGGGAGGGCAACGGGCACTCTGCACTGTTGAGGAAGCGGGTCACTGGATTCCGTTATGCAGGGAGGGAGGGAGGGGGGTGGTGGGAGTTCTGGGAAGGAGGGTTGGTAGTTTAGTTTGTAGTTTTAGTTTAGCACAGCAGCGTAACACTAATAGTAGGTCAAAGGTGACGTTTGATTCTCTTCCCTGGGTGTTTGGCGACCACACAATGGTGTATGGGGAATGCTTCTTCTGTCTGTTTTCACGTAACATTGTGGGGTTGATCTATCAGCAAATATACAACACAAGCCCTCGCAAACCGCATTGTCACTGTAACTCCGGGGGTAAAGGTGCTGTGCTCCTGATACACATGGTCCGCACTCGCTTTTCCATTAATGGGGTCAAGCGCGGAATTTAGGTTCCTTATATGGAACGTAAATGGGCTTGGGGACAAATTGAAGCGAGTAATCGTCCTCCAATACCTAAAGAGACAGGCTCCCGATATGGCCCTTTTACAAGAAACCCACCTGATTGGTAATACGTGTAAGGGCCTAAATAGCTGAAGTTATCAATTGATTGCACACGCGGGGTTCACCTCAGGCTCCCGTGGGACAGGGATACTCCTGTGGAGAAATTGCCCCTATATGGTTAAGAAAACATGGACTGACGAACAGGGCAGGTTTGTGGCGGTGCTGGTTCCTGGGAGGGGAAAATACTTAACGTGCTCTCGGTCTATATCCCCCCGCGTTGCGACAGTCCACCCTGCAAGACCTTAGTAAATTTATCCTCGACCTCCCAATTGGCACGTTAGTGATAGGAGGAGACTTAACCTCACAGTAGATGGTTCACTAGATCGACTGCTCCCGCGTAGAGATCCTGCCTCTGGGTCTAAATTAGTTGAATTCCTCTTGGCCTGGTGGACATTTGGCGACAACTTAACCCCACGACCACACAATTCACCTTCCATTCCGGGGCCCACAATAGCCAATCGCGAATAGATTAGATGCTCACACATGCGGAAGACCTGCCCGAATTTAGTGAGGCTTGCTGCCTCGCTCGTGGAATTTTGGATCACTCTCCTATCTTGACCAAGATGACGGTGGGCCCCCAACGCAGGTGCACGACCCTGACTATAAATCCTTGGGCACTCAGAATACCTCACATTAAGACAACGTTAATCAAAGATACCGAATTATATTTTAAAGAAAACGTTGGCTCGGTCACCTCTTGTCAAATCATTTGGGGCGCATTTGGGGCAGTTATAAAGGGAAGAGCCCTCGCCTTAATGGTAGGCCACAGGAGGGAATTGACAAAACGTATAGCCCAACTTGAGGTAGACATCCTATGGGGGGAAAAACATTGGCACAGACCCCTGACCATGTTGCACTGCAACTATTGGCGGTTAAGATATTGGATTATAAACAGCTCCTCACAGAGGCGGCTAGGGCAAAACAAAAGTCAATCTGCCATAGGATCTACGAGCATGGGGAGAGAACAGGCAAGCTATTAGCCTGGCTGGAAAAAAGAGAGCAAGCATCAAGATGGGTACACCAATTACAAGGGCCTACCGGGGAAGAAATCACAGATCCCTGACAGATAGCAGAGACATTTGCCGCTTACTTTGACTCGGTTTATACATCTGCCATGACAGTCTCGCCACTGGCAGCACGGGAGCTTCTCTCCACTATTAAAGTCACTTGTCTATCGCAGGAGGACAGAGACTCCCTTGAGGGGGAACCTACAGAGGAAGAAATCCAGCAAGCCATTCGTGATAACCGCTCGGGCAAGGCCATGGGTCCCAATGGACTCCCAATTGAGCTCTTTAAGTCAATGGCTTCCAAGTTAACTCCTTATCTCTGCCAGATGTATCTAGAAAGTTATGAGAGAGAGCTACTGCCAGAGGAGATCCGGCTAGCCTCAATTGTGGTTATCCACAAACCAGGAACTATCTCTCTTTTTAGGGCAGAAGCTAAGATCCTTGCGAAGCTGTTGGCAAATAGACTCATCCCTCTGATCACTGGGCTGATACACCCGGACCAGTCAGGCTTCATCCCCGGCCGGAACACCGCCTTGAATCTAAGATGCCTACATGGGGTGCTGGGTAGGCAGCATACGATTAGGGAAGACGTGGCCCTGTTGTCTCTCGACGCCAAAATGGCCTTCAATACTATCGAATGGAATTATATGTTTGCGGTTCTGGAACGAATGGGCTTCGGGCCTAAGTTTATAAAATGGATCAAGCTATTGTACACTAGCCCGACTGCCCAAGCAGTGGTGAACCAGCATACTTCCAGACAATTTCAGTTGGGCAGGGGAACTCGACAGGGGTGCCCCCTATCGCCCCTAATATTTGCTTTAGTACTGGAACCTCTGGCAGTCTGGGTGAGAGGGGACCCTCTGATCCGTGGACTCAAATGGACCGAGAATCATGAAGATAGAATATCGCTTTATGCGGACGATATACTGTTATATATGGCCTCTCCAGCGTCTACCCTTCATTGTATCCTCCACATTTTCCGCATATTCGGCACGCACTCTGGGTACACAATAAATTGGTCCAAGTCACAACTATACCCACTACAGGGCCCGCCGCCGCATGTACCAAGGGAATATGAGATCCCCGTTGCACCAGAGGGCTTCCGGTACTTAGGAATCTATATAACGACAGACCCTACCCTTTTTTATGAAACAAACTTGCAAAGGCCCTTGACGCGCTTTCGCACTGGCGTGAAACATTGGCGTTCCCTCCCTCTGACCCTTCTGGGATGAGCGGCCCTTTTTAAAATGTTGGCTTTGCCTCGCTTTCTCTATGCTTTGCAAAACACTCCCTTTAAGATCCCTGATTCCTATTTTTCTAGTATTGATGGTGCCGTATGCACCTTGCTGTGGGATGGACGGGTACCGCGAATTGCGATGCAGAAACTATCAGCGGGATGGTCTGATGGGGGAATTGCACTACCTGACCTTAGGTCATACTACCAGGCATCTCAACTGGTGGTGGTTAACCACTGGGCTTACGGGGATCGGGGGGACCCGAGTTTCCATACTGACTGGTGGCTCATGGGGAAAGGCGGATACAACAAAGCACTATACACGAACCCCAGGAAATTGGACCTCACTGGACTGACAGCACGCACTATTGAAACTTGGCATACGGTCAATAACAAATTGGGCTGGCATAACAAAATCACACGTGCTACCCCACTCTGGGAACCTGAGCAACTGGGCCGCTTGAGTGCTTGCCACGGTTTTGACAAATGGGACCTGATTGGTATCTCAACGGTGTGGGGCATGTGGAATTCCAAGGGGTTGGCCACCTTTGCTGATCTTCAGAAAGAATATGACCTCGCACATTCCAAAATATTTAGAGATCTGCAGATCAGCCATGCGCTCAAATCAGCAATACCGGGGGGTGGTCCACTTTCTGAGGCGTCCCCACTAGAGGACAGGTTGATACTCGACCCCATGGTCAAGAAGGCCATATCCCTTACACATAAAAAATTAATAAATAACCGCCCGGATCTTTTAATGCGCTTGCGGCAGCACTGGGAGGCAGATTTGGGTGAGCTGGAGGAGGATGATTGGCGAGACGCCCTAGCCTCCCCCAATCCCCATGAGATTGCGACTGGTTCAACTCAAGACCCTGCACCGCGTCTACCTTGCTGCAGGGGTTTTGGTTAAGATGGGCAGGAGGGCTGATTCTTATTGCCTCAGGCGGTGTCATCGGGAGGGGACTTACTTCCACATTATCTGGGAGTGTCCAGTTGCCCAAACATATTGGAAAGTTGTCGCTGAGCAAATGGAGAGAGCTGGGGGGAAGAAAGTGATGGCTACCCCGAAACTATGCCTGCTAAATATATAGGAGGCCACAGACCTCACCCAGACTGAGAAATCATGGGTTTCATTGGGATGGGCCCTTGCAAAACGGAATATCGCACAAAAAATGGGGTGTGGGGGAAATGCCAATTATCAGAGACTGGGCTGCTGATATGCATAGAGCCATGATTGCGTAGAAAGATGTTTTCAAGCACAGAGGGCGCCCCAAAAAATGCAATCGTAAATGGGCTGCGTGGAATACACACAGGGGTGAAATATGCCTGTCTCCTTCTGTGGAATTACGAGGCAGTGAGGTTAGATGGCAGGGCTCATTAAACGCCGTGGAAGGGACGCTGGAATGAAGAATCATTGTTGTATCACTATATGTAAAAATTTCCTGTGTCAATTTTGCATCTGATTGTATGTTATTGATAAATTGCATTGCTGTGCTTTTTGTTATTTTGCTAAATAAAAAGAGTTAAAGAAAAAAAAAAAAGAAGAAGATGTTCAACATGTGTTGGTGACTGATAATGGTACCCAATTGATTTCCCTTGAGATGACAATGTTTCTTAAATTGAAAGGTATCAGACATTCTTGCACTTCACTATATCACCCTCAGGGAAATGGTTTGGCGGAGAGGGTCAACAGTTTAGTGAAGGGTACCATACAATTAGCCATCTCTAACTAGGAGGATGTGGGTGCCACAGTTTGCGATATGGTTCAAGCTTATCGAACCACTACGCATAGTGTGACGCAGAGAATTCCTTTCCAAGATATGCATGGTCATTTACAAAGTACCAAAATGGTGCCCTCCTGGTTGAAAGAGTGGGTTCAAAATGATGGCCAAGTACAACCTGATGGAGTGTTGGATTGCAGGTTTGGTGTTGGGGACTGGGTCAAGGTTCGGTTTGGAAGGATTGCGAGGGGGCTCTCGAAATTTAGAGGTCCTTTCGCTTTAATGAAGTTGGCAAGTTTTATGTCACTTTGAGCAATGGTGAAAAGTGGAATCTCAGGAATGTTGCTCTGTATCAAAGAAAAGGGCATTGTGTGAGGGAAGAAGAAGAGGGGTGTATGGGTACCATGTTTTTGCATGATCAAGAAGTAGTTGGTGGTGATGGGGATGTTGGAGAGAGTCCCGTTTTGAGGAATGTACGTCGTTCTGATGTTGGTGGTGATGGAGGGGATATTAGGATGTGTACCAGGTCTCGGAGGGCACCTATCTGGAAGATTATGAGGTGTGATCTGGTTAGGGAAATGTTTCATTTTTTTTGTTCTTTTGGGAAGGGGATGTGTTGTGACATCAACTTGTTCCTTTCTAGATTGTTAGGCGCACAGCGTTCCAGGGTTGTCAGTTACTCCTGGTTCTTTGGTGCGGCTGACACCAGGCTGTTTGCTCTTAATAAACCTTACTTTTACATCACCCTGAGAAGTGTCGGAATCAACTTTCTTCTCAACACAAAGCTAATCCACCTCTGCTCTTTCCTTGTAGGTTTCGGGGTGATCCGTCAAGTGAGGGGCTGAGAAAAAAGGGGGGCCTAAAATACAGTTTCCCAATGCAGTTTCCGTTGGGGTATTTGAACAGCGCTACAGCCCAAAAGGCTGAAAACGGAATTACTCCAAATTTGGAAGACAGCTGAATCTTTATTCGGAAAGCGTACTTTTGTGTTTTGGTGTAAATCTATTCAGAAGTTTTTGCGAAATAGAGGTTCAGAATTTATGTTTATCTGGATCGTTGAGTTCACAGGACTCTTGTGGGAGTCCCACAGGCACGCAACTTAATAGAGCGGTCTGATAGGGTGAGGGAGCCTTTTATCCCATTGGCATTCTTGGTCATGCATGAGTGAAAAGCTCCTGTGTCCCCCAGAAGCTCACTCTCTAATTGGCTGGCCGCAACATGAAGAGAAATTTTGCAGCTGCCATTAATGGACTCGGGGACTTGGTCCCCCTGTCATGAAAAAATATAATAAGATAAAAGGGGGCAAGGTAGGGGAACCCTGACCACCTGGACCTTGTAGGTGGGATACCAGAGGGACCCCCCTGGGGTCAATTTAAAAAAATAAAGCTTTATTTTTGGCACTCTGCGATCCTGCAGGAGTCCTGTGGGAACCAATGCAGGCCCCTGGACACCCGCAAGAATACCATGGAAGTCAGTGTGGCCTCCATGCTCTCACGAGAGTCCTGCTGGGTTGGCAAAACAATTGTATAAAAAAATGGGGGGCGGGGTTGGTGTCCATGTGCAGCAGGTGGATGGCCAGCCACAATGGTTGGGCACTGGGCCTGCAGCCAACCAAAAAACAAAGGTTAAAGTGACAGTTACATTATAGTAGGTATAGTAACAATACCTTACTTTACATTAAAACAAACCTTAGAAACTAACTGAAAAAACAAAGCTTAAAGTGACATTATAATTAGGTGAAAATCTCAGCTTAAACATAACATTTTAAACAAAATAAAACACTGAAATTCACCATTTATAGTTGTAGTTAATTCAAGAATCTATAACTCACACCCTAGCCATGCACTGCTTATGACCTCCAATATTACAACACTCATGACATGTTCTGTGACATTATTGATAACATCACAGATGATACCTGAAAAGATAACACTGTACATGGCGGGTAAATACCTTTTACTTCTGGGCCAGAGAGATCCTTCATCTATAACTCTCACCATGGCTGACAGAGAGAAGAAATCTCTTTTCAAGTCCTGTTTATCTTGTTGTCAGAAGATAATTTATACTGATGACCCACATGAACAATGTATTTATTGCCTTTATCCACCGCACAAACCTTCACGCTGTGACATTTGTAGTACCTTTCATCTAAAACAAAGGACAGAGAGAGGAGGTTGGCCCTTTATCTTCTGGAAATGAAGATATACCCTTCTAAGGGGGATGCCTCCACTTCTGGGGATGATTACTTTAAATTCCTTCCCCAAGCACTTCCACAAAAGGAGCGCAAAAAAGAAAATATTCAAGTTTTCCTGAAGTAGACCTTCAACTTAAATTGCCTACAACCACCTTCTAACACAAAAACAATGGAGTTTCCACAGCTCCAAGTATGATAATCACCAGCCTGCGAAAAAAAACTGTGCGAAAATCAAGCTTGATGGACCCTCTGACTGCCTTGCAGTGTTTACAGATGTCTTCATTGTCATCGATGTTGAAGAAAAGTCCACTGTCATCAACATTCATGCCAGTGTTACTGTCAATGTCGACCAGACCACCTTTGATGTTGAAACAGTCATCGACGGCACCACCTTTGAGGTCGAGACCACTTTCGAAGTGAAGACCATCGTTGACAGCGACAGCTTCTTTGACATTGTGGTCATCGTTGACGGCAACACCATCAATGACAATACCAAGAATGTTCTTGCTCCTGACGTTGTCTTGGTTGACGATGTCCCTGTCGACTCCGACTTCAACCCTATTGACGACCTCGCAGTCAACAACAATTTTTTCCATGCCAGTCACTTTTTCAACTTTTCAAGTGACTGCAAACTTTCCAGCACAAATTGTGTACTTAGAGTTGGAGGGTGAATGCAGTGACCAAGATGCTTCACAGATTGCCTACAGCCTTACACAGTTGGATATCCACTATTTGCCAGAATTTGACGGCGATGCAATGAATGAGGAAGGTACTTTTCAAGAGTATGATGATCAGCCAAAGACTTTTGAAGATGATCATTCTTATCAGCACTATAAGCATTGTCATGGCTGTGCACAACCTTATATGTTCCAGGTACCTGTTTCATTTTTGACAGCTATGACCCAGATGTGAACAACTTTCATAGACTTCTTCCTCAGCAGCCGACTGGGCAGCCCAGACCTGCTCCTTCTCTACCTCCATCTTCACCACCGCCTCTGTGACCCTCACCACCACCATCTCTACTTCCATTGCCTCCAAGAGAACAACCTCCAGGTACAGTGAGACCAAAACTGGTCCAGCCAACTCCTAAGGATATGGGAGATGAGGATTCGTCTGATTCAACTTATTCTGACCTAAAGGAAGAGTGAGATCAACCTTACAATAACAATCCAGATGAATGGGATGATGAATTCATATCTAAGGAAGGTAACAAGTGTCTGATCCAACCCGACTTCCCTCCAGAGGACATAGCTCATTACCATGCACTGATGAAGAGAGCTGCTAAAAGATTCAACCATCCTATGACCTGAGAAGAGCGACATTGCTTCCTATTATGATTTTAAGGAACAGCCACATAAAGCTACTCCGTCAACACCTATACCGGACTTTGGTCAGAAGGCCTACAATTAATGAAAACAGCTACAGTACCATCAGTGGTGCTGTGTTTGGAGAAGAAATACAGGGCTCCAGACATGCCCCAGGCCTGCTTTATCTGCGACCCTAGACCAGCTTTATCATAGCATCTGCAGCTCAGGGCAGAACAAAAAATCCATTAACGCTGTCCTCTGCACCCCCTGATAGAGATCTCAGGTGCATAGATAATTTAGAACATAGAGTCTGATCCATGGCGGCCATATCGATCAAGTCCTTAAACACCTTAGCAAGTTTGTGCCGTTATAATCGTCAAATGTGGCATGACAGCTCTCCACTGATTAATCTCTTACCAGAGCAAGGGTGGCTCTGATCAACTTAGTTCCATCCTGAAGTCCAAACCAAAATACTGGACATACCCTTCGATGGAGTTACTTTGTTTGGGAAACATGGTGATAATATATGATAGCATATCAAAATAGATATCAATATGGCAAAATCCCTGGGAGTCCTACAGTATCACTGTTCAAATGTCTCCAATTTACGTGGCTCATGTAGACCTCCCGAAAGAGGAGGCTTCAGTCACTACAGATGTCAAGGCCACCCATATTACCCTCTGAGACAACCCGGTTATGACCATGGTTATACACCCCACAGAAACAATAGACAAGGGTATGGCTGGAGTGCCTCCCAGTCACGCTCAGAGGACACTCAAAAACGTGCTTGACTTCTCACAGCTTCCCTCCTTGCAATCCCACCTCAGCAGATAGGTGGGAGAATTTCCCTTTTTTCCCCCTCATGGGAATCAACAACAGCAGACCAATGGGTGAGGCAGATTGTTCACTCAGGCCCTACCTTGGAGTTCAAAACCACCTGTCTGCCCACCCATAAAAGAACATCATCTTCATTAAGGGAGCTTGAAGTTCAAAAACCACCTGTCTGCCCACCCAGAAAAGAACATCATCAACATTAAGGGAGCTACAATAGGAAATTCTGCTTCTGCTCCTCAAAGGAGTGTTCAAGGTGGTTCCGAAGGCCTAAAGGAATCAAGGATTTTTCCAGATTCTTTCTCATAAAGAAGAAGATAGGTCAATGGAGACCTATCATGGAAACTCAACAAGTTCCTGAAAAAACAGACCTTCTGCACAATAACGATCCAAGACGTCCTCTTGACGTTCAAAAAACGACTATCTGATGCCCCTGGATCTTCAGGATGCGTATTTTCACATGCTAATACACTGCACTGAACATACCTCAGCTTTGCAGTGGTGGGGCAGCACTGCCAATTCAAGATGCTACCATTCAACCTCCAGTCAGCACCTCTGCTATTTACCTAGGGCCTAGCGCCAGTTGCTGCTTACTTCAGGCAACAGGGCCATTAAGTGTACCTGTAAATGGATGACTGACTTGTCCAGGCTCTGTCAAAGGAAGAGGCAAATGTTTCAAAGGTCCCCTACAAAGGTCCCCTACGTAACTCTTTTCCACAGACTAGGCCTTGCACTGAAGATTGACAAGTCATCCACAGAACCTCGCACAAAGCTGCAGTTCTTGAGAGCGATACTGGACACATAAGTGAGAAAAGCCTTGCCCGACAGAAAGACTAAGAAGATCAGTCTATGGCAAGGACCTTCTCAATCAAACATAGAGTTACAGTCAGACAATGCAAATCCCTGATGGGCCTGATGTTCTTATGCAAAGGTCTTGTACCTTATTGCAGTCTCAGGATGAGACCAGTCCAGCAAGAAGTGGACAGCCAGTGGAAACAAGTTCATGGCACATGGGATAACACAGTCCAAATTAAAAGGCGTTAAAAGCCAGCGCTATTATTGTCGCATATCCCTACAAATTGCAATACAGGACTTCCATTCCATCCTTCATCAGACAGAGTGGTACTCACAACAGATAATAATAATAATAATAATACCAGCATTTGTAAAGCGCACAGCTACCTCCGGAGAGGTGTCCCGGCGCTGGGGGCCCTCGGGAAGATTAAGCAAGCTATTGCCCAGAGTCACATGGTGCTGGGCTAACCTGCCGCCGGCACCGGGGATCGAACCGTGAACCCCGTGGTCTGGAGTCAGGCACCCTGGCCGCTGCGCCACACCTCTTCCACCTATACCTCCATGTAGGGCTGGGGACCACACGTGCAAGAACTCTCGACCAAAGGCCTGTGGCTGGATGTGGAAAAGAAGCTCCACATCAACATCCTGGAGCTCCGAGCCATAAGACTGTCTCCAAACCTTCCTCCCAAGGCTGGCGGGTAAGTAGTCCTCATAAGAACAGACAACACAATGTTTATGTTTTACATCTCCAAACAAGGAGGAATGTGATCCTGGTCTCTGTCGGAAGAGGCACAGTTACTGTTGGACTGAGTCTTCTCCCATCTTGTGGACATTGCCATGGAGCATCTCTCTGGATTACAAAACAATTAGGCAGACACTGTCAGACTGTCATGAATGGGAACTCGACCAAGTGGATTACATCTTCTGCAAATGGAATTAACCCACCACACTGGACTTGTTGCCATCCTTAACACCAAGAATTGCCGGTATTTATTACACCAGCAGTTTTCGCATCCAGGGTCCAAGGGCAATGCCTTTTCGATCAAACACGGGCCACTAAAATAATTTTGTTTCATATATTAATGGGGTGTACTGTTGTAGTATATTTCATACACTCTATGATCACTTTTATCACACGTGTATTCCGTTTAAGAGAGCACCGAGCATTTGTTAGTCACTGGCACCCACTGTGTCATTGTAATACATTCGCTGTTTTGCATTTTATGATTAAATTCTATTTGAATGTGTTATCAGTTTTCTTAATTGGTATATTAGATCACTATTTTTGTACTAACAACAAGTCCACTCCAGCGACTAGTGAGGGCGCATTCCACCAGGAGCATGGGTACGATTACAGCACTCTACACTGGTGTGCCTCTGCGAGACATTTGCCGTCCAGGTACCTGGAGGAGCAGGCACACGTTCATGAAGCCCCTACTGTCTTGATGTGAACACAGAAGCCGACTTAGCAGTGGTTCAAGCTGTTCTCCGTAACTTGTTTTAGTAAAGGTGAGCTTGCTTCCTGCTTATTGTCATGACTATGTACTTCTTACTATTCTGATTCAAGCATATGAATATATGAAAGATCCAATGCTGGAGAAGCAATTAGTTACTTACCAGTAACTCCAGTTCTCCAGCGTTGGTGTCTTTCAAATATTCAAATGGGACCCTCCTTCCTTCCCAGACAGAGACTTATTTATTGTAAACTCTTCTCATACTTTGTTCTATGAAGTCTGAGCTAAGGTGGCCTCTGGGGAGTAGGAGAGCTAGCACTATCACCTCTGGTTGAAGTACAGGTTGCTTGAATTGAGGTACTAAACAAACCCTTTGTTGAGGCCTATAGCCATTTTAACACTGTTTACTGCTATTTTAATATTACCGGTGATTCTCAGCCTGACGACTGGGAAGGGTTCAAACGTGTGACTATATGAAAGATACCAATGATGGTGAACTGTAGTTACAGGTAAGTAACTGATTTAATCATAATTATGCCAGCCACCCTTTTAGGGAGTGTATTTAGCTACCATTTTGGGAAAATCAAAAGGTGGAGGTTAGTATGTAAGGCAGAGAGAAAAGGGTGTGCACAGTGGGGGTAGGACACCCAGAGCAGGATGGGTACAGGGCTTGGCCTAAGGTTCCAGCGTCCAACTCCCACTATGCAGCACCGAAGGCCGTAGACAACAGAGGGATAAGGAATTATGGATTAAGTTCATTATTAAAAAATGCTCATTGAAATTGAATAGAACACACAGCATAACTTGCGCGATGATCGCTATGCTCAAAACACCCATTTGCGAATGGCATAAACAAAAAAAAATGAGCTAAGAAAAGATCAACATTGAAGGCTGTGCGAGTTACTTTTTTCTGATAGAGACTTCTAACCGCTGATTCCTCACCTTAGAATATTCCCCAGGCATAAGACTGGACCTAGAAAATCTTGAGCAGTACCTCTGTGCGCTATTAGGTGGTGTCGGCAGCTCCGTGCCAAAATTGTCTGCTCCGGATGTTACATGCACAGCGCCTATATAGGTGAGACCCCGGCATCAGTTCCTTTCTTTCTGTGCCAACGGTGTGGATCAGGAGACCTTGGTTATTTCTGAACAACTTTTTTGACCTTTTAGAAGACCTTTTTTGAGTAATTGCTCCCAGTGTGCCAGGGACATGTTTCCTAACTCACCTGCAGGTTTTAATACGGGTGGGGAATGTCACAGGCTGTTGTCTGTGACTGAACCCACTTGGTCTGTATTTTGTGCCTATGGTCAGACAATACTCCAGGTCCTGCCCGCACTGTCGGTCGATACACCCAAAGGCGATCCGCAACCAAGCTCTTGGCGGTGCTGGAAAAGAAGGCCCCATGTTGTTCACGGTCCCGATCCTGGGCGAGATCTCAGGCCCCGCCACAGAGCCAGTCTCGCGGCGGTCGACTTCGATGTCTTAAGTTGTCATCAAAGTTAGGTAAGTCTATGAAGCACAAAAAGAAGAATTTGGAGCATTCTTTGGCTTCCCCTAATAGACCCCATGTTTCTAGGCCCCGCTTCTGCACTTTACCTGCGGAACCGGCATCTGGGTCCACTCTGCGCCTATTTGAATTTCCTGGAGCCAGTGGCACCCCTGCCACCAAGCCTTGCAGTTCATCTTTGGGCCACGCCTTTTGGCGTGCCTTCAGGCCCCAAGAAGCTGAAAGGTGCCCCAGCTGGGTTACTGCCTGAAGGTCTGTCCCCTACGCCAGCTGGGCCTTTTGGATCTGTTCGCGGTTCTAGGCTCACTCCAGCCTCGAACCCCATGCCAGAACTAGTTCCCCCGACGTCACTGGTACCACTTGCCGACGTGGAACCCATTCTCCTGTTTGACTCTGAGATGGTGCTACACTATGCCATTTGACGCCAACACCGGTTCGAACACTCTGCCTCTGTCCTTTGACAGACCCAGTAGACATTCTGACTTTGGAGGTGGTGGTGATGACAACACTTATGGATTTCCAGACCCAGCTGACGAACTGGCCCAATCCTTCCATGAGGACAACTGGTATGAGAAGCTAGGTGATGCCAGTGGACTGGACATGTCTCCAGATTCTGGCTTGGTCTCTCCTCTGGGACCTGCCACGGAGGAAGGCACATCCTTCGCCATTGGGGGTGAGCAGGGCAAAAAAGGTCCTCAACCTGCAGCTTCCCTACATTGAGGTCAAGACTGTCCTGACTAAAGTGCTTCGGCTGGGGCTAAGCTCTGTGGAGTCCCTACCCCCCTTTAATAAAGCACTCATGGACATTCTCCTTGAGGCCTGGGCCAAACCCTGCACAGGGGCACCCGTACACAGGATGATTGTCCGCCGCAACCACCCTTCACCTGTGACCTAGCCTTTCGCTCTCAGCACCCCTCCCCTGGGATCCTGGTGGTGCAGGCCTCAGCCACCAATGTCAACCCTAGCCCGTACCCTACCACTCCACTGGACATGAAATTCAAGAGGCTGGGCGCTTTTGGGAAGATAATTTTTTTCTTCCACCAGCCTAGCACTGCGGTCGGTGAACACTGCATGCCTCCTTGCCTGGTACAACCACATCTTGTGGGATTCGGTTGCGCAAGGGGTGCCCATGGTCCTGGAGGAGGTCTGGGCCATATTGAACCAGGCGCTTCTGGACAGCCGGGGCACAGCAAAGTTCAGCATTTGGTGTGGACTGGACACCACTATCTTGCTGGGCAGGGCCATTGCCTCCATGGTGGCACTCCACCGTCATGCTGTCTTCTTAGGGGATGTCCAGTCTTCTCTGATGGACATGCCTTTTGATGGCTCCCGCATGTTTGGCAACAAGGCAGATAAAACGCTCAAGTGCTTCAAGGAGAGTAAGGTCACCGCACGTTCGTAGTGTCTTTCCTTGGCTCCACATCAACTGTACTCCTCCTTTCCATCCTTCCTCTGCTATAGTAGGGGCTTTCAACTCCTTCCGTAATACCAACCTTAATTCCAAGGCCATCAGGCTTCCCAGCCTTTTTGTGGCCATGGCTCCCACAAAGATCATGGGTTTCCAAGCCAGGGGACGGTCCAGTCACCCGACCCTCCGGCTGCTGCACCCTCAAAACCCCTTTAGCATGCCCTCCATGCAGCACCCCCACCCTGTTGTGGACAGGATCAGGCACCACCTGCCTAAAAGGCAAGCCATAACCTTTGACAAGTGGGTGTTCAAAATTGTCCATCGGGATATGCCCTTCCATTCCTGGAAACCCTGCAGCCCTTACCACCATTCTCAGATTGGCTGACAGAGGGCCACCTCCGCTTGCTATTCCAGGAGGCGCAGGCCGTTTTGCCCAAAGAAGCCATCAAGAGTGTGTCAGCACCAGAAGTATGGCATGGTTGCTATTCCTGCTACTTTTTGGAGCAGAAAAAGTGAGGCCTCCGCCCTATCCTAGATCTTTGCCCTCTCAACACCTTCCCACCCTGGCCCACGTCTTGTCTGCCTTGAATCCTGGAGAATGAATAGTAGCATAGGAACTCCAGGACGCATAATTTGGAATTCCCTTCCTGCAAGCTCACAGGTGCCATCTGTGGTTCACTGTGGGCTGGGAGCATTTTCCATTCACTGTGCTCCCTTTTGGATGACCAGTGGCCCTCTGGAGTTCAGGAAAGTAATGGTGGTGATTGCAGCACATCTTCAGAGGTCAGGGGTTCCAGACTTCCCCTACCTTGACCACTGGCGGCTGAAGGCAGGCTCACCACAGGCAGTCGTCACCCACCTTTAGACTACGGTGAACCTGCTGCATTTACTGGGGTTTACTATCAACGTGACAGAGTCACACCTGACTCCTTCTCAGACTCTTCCCTTCCTTGGAGCCACTTTGGACTCAATGCATTCCACGCTTATGCTCCGGAGCGGATAGTCCAGGACATTCGGGCTATAATCCCGAGGATTCAGCCTCGGTCCTGGATCTCAGTGAGACTGACTCTGAGGCTGCTGGGTCTGATGGCTTCCTGTATCCTGTTGAAGAAGCATGCCAGATGTCACCTGCAAGCTCTGCAGTGGGATCTGATGTCCCAGTGGGCACAACACAATGGAAATCTCTCTGATCTGGTTCAGATTTCGGAGAAGACTGTAAACAATCTGCAGTGGTGGTTGCTGAACTGCGATTGGATCAGCGTCAGACCCTCTCTCCTTCCCCACCTAGAGCTGACAGTGATGACTGATGCATCACTTCTGGGATGGGGTAGCCATCTGGGGTAGGTGCAATCAGAGGAATCTGGTCTCTGGCAGAGACACTGCTCCACATCAATCTTCTGATCAAAGGAAGGCTGGTCCAGGTGCTCACGGACAACACCACCACCATGTGGTATTGCAACAAACAGGGCGGAGTGGGGTCATGGACCTTGTGTCAGAAGGGCGCTACTCCCCTGGACATGGCTGGAACATCAGGACATCTTCCGGGTTATGCAACACCTGGCGGGATCTTCGAATGTCGGGGCAGACTAACTCAGCTGTCGATGCCTTACCAACCACAAATGGCGTCTGCATCCGAAGGTGACTAAAAGTCTCTTCCCAAAATAAGGAGAACTTTGGCTCGATTTGCTTGCCACCGCCCAAAACCCGCAAACTCCACACTTCTGTGTGATAGAGTTTCCAAAGTGTCTCTCACTAGGAGACGCAGTCTGTTTAGGATGGAACTCGGGACTCCTATAATCCTTTCTGCCGATACCTCTCCTGCCCAGAGTTCTCAAGAAGATCAGGACCGACTAGGCCCAGGTCATCCTAGTGGCTGCGGATTGCACATGGAGAGTGCGGTATCCAGAACTCATGGGCATGAGCATCTGTTTTCCTATAAGGCTGCCCCCTCAGGAGGATCTCCTGAGGGGGCAACAGGGCAGGGTCATGCACCTAAATCCGCGCAGTCTTCACCTTCATGCTTGGAAGCTGAGCAGCAACAGTTGAGTGTATTTGTTCTTCCTTTCAAGATCTGCTATGTAATTCTGACACCCAGGCGTCCCTCAACAAAAACATTATACGCCTATCATTGGGACAAGTGTGTAGCTTGGTGCTCCTCATGACAAGTTGACCCATTTGCTGCCACTCTGTTGGAAGTGCTGTTGTTTGTGCTGTCATTAGCTTGGCAAGGCCTAGCACTGGGCACGGTTGAAGGTTACCTCTCTGCCATTTCAGCTTTTTGCAGTTGCCACATCAACCCTCCCTTTTCAAGTCACCGGTTGTGACACGGTTCCTCAAAGGCTTGCAACATTTGTTCCCTCGTACCCTTTTTGTTATGCCCCAACGGGGTCTTAATTTAGTTTTGACGTTTCTCATGTGCTCTCCATTCGAACCCTTGCACAGCTGTCTTCTAAGACTTTTGTCTATTAAGACATTACATTACATTGGCCAGAAGGGTCAGTGAGCGTCAAGCTCTTTCAGTTAACCCTCCATAGAACAGCTTTTACACAGACAAACTAGTTATTCAGATTCGTTTCTCCTTTCTGCCGAATGTGGTGACTCCCTACCATGTTGGCCAAAACATCATGCTGCCGACACTGTGCTCTGCACCTCATCCTTCTAAGGAACAGAAGAAACTCCATCATCTGGATCTAACAAGAGCCCTGTCCTTTAACACTGATAGCACCAAAGAACACTGTGTGGACAATAAACTCTTCATTGGGTTTGCTGGAGCAAAAAAAGGCAAGGCGGTGTGGAAATGGACCATCTCTCGATGGATGATACTCTACAATAAAATCTGCTACACACTAACCTAGAAGCAGCCCCCGAGGGCTTGCAGGCCCATTCCACCAGATCCAAGGCCACTACTACTGCATTAGTATGTGGAGTGCCTATCCTGGACATCTGCCAGGCTGCTTCTGGGCATCACTCCACATGTTCACAAAACACTACTGCCTGGACAGTCAGGTCTGTCGAGACAGATCTTTTCCCAATTCGGTCCTTCAGGATTTTTTGGTTTGAGCCAGTTCGCAGATCCACCTCATGAGAGGTATTGCTTTGGTATCTATTTTAAGGTGAGGAATCTGCGGTTTGAACTCTCTGTCAGAAGGACAAGTTACTTACCTTTAGTAACGCTTTTTCTAGTAGAGACTCTATATAACCACAGATTCCTCACCAAGCCTCCCGTCCTTCCCATTCTACGAACCGGGCTCTTCACCTGATAGATCCTACACACTGGTAAAACATCCTTTTGACATGACTCCGCGTTCTTGGTGTGGAAATAGTCACATTAGAAACTGATGTCATTGTGCCGGGGGCCCTATATTAACACTGCGCACGTCACATCTTGAGCAGATGATAGTACGGAGCCACCGACAACACCTAACGGTGCACAGAGGTGCTGCTCAAGATTTTCCGGCTCCGGTCTGATGCCTGGGCAATATTCTAAAGTGAGGAATCTGTGGATAGATAGAGTCTCTACCAGAAAGGGTTACCAAAGGTAAGTAACTTGTTCTTTAATCATTTTTATTAGCATTTTTCAACTGAACAGTTGCATATTTCGGAACAGAGTACCGGAGAAGGTGACTGTCATCAAATTCATATGCAGTAGACACTATGATTAATACAGCACATAAGATAGCAAGATACCATACCTTAGCCTTGTATGTGAGCAGGCAAAGCATAGACCATTAAACAGTATATAATATAACCGTCATATAATATTCATCTCAGACCTTGTGCTTGAACCCCTTCCCGCCCACAGCCGTTCAGTCCTGTCTCTGTTTTGTCTACAGGAATTCAAAAAGCAGCCACATGCTTCATAAACTGGGAAATTGGTTTGCTACACACTAACATTGCACTGTTTGCTATTTTTGCATGGGGTATTCTAAAAGCATCTCCAGTGCAGGCCAAGGTTCAAGGTGGTGCACTGTCATCCTTCCCGCTGTCCTTACAGGCCTGGACTAGTTTCTCCCATTGTACTGCAAAGGGCTGTTTCTTCAGACCCCACTTTTCTTCTCTACGAAGCGCTTTACTTTCTGCTTCGACTCAGTATTAAACGTATTTTCTCCATGTTCATGGAGTGGGGCATGGCCGGATTATCACTGCATGGTTATCGTCCATTCAGCTAGCAACAGGTCTAGGCCATCAAACCCCATTGCCGTCTTGGCCTTCTTGGATCTGAAATATATACCCGGGAGTCAAAGTTCTCCTCTCTCTAGATCTGATTTTCTCGTTATCTGGGAAACTGCTTGTAACACTTTGGTCCTGAAATCAGGGATGGATTGGCAATACGGGCAGTCGGGCATTGGCCGATGGGCCGGTGTCTCAGTGCTCTGTGGGCCGTTTTTTAGGTCTCGCCTGAGCCAGCGCATGCGCTGCTCTGGCAAGACTTTTAGTAAGGGGGCTTTAAAAAGCTCACCACAAGCTTTTGCTTGTGGCCTAAAGCTTGCGGTTACGCGCACAGTTACGCGCATAGCCGCCATCTGGCTTTAGCCCCCATCTGCCTTTCCTCTGTTGTCATGGGTCATTAAGTGCCTCTGTAGCGGGCTCCTTTCTGATTGCAGTACCATGACGGGCTTTCTCTTTAAAGCCAGCCTCGTCTCCAAATTATACATGTTTTCGTGCTTAGCCTGCCTTTTGCAATTTGAAATATCTCTCGCGGGTGCCTTTATAATTGCAGTACCATGACGTGCTTTCTCTTTAAAGCCAGCCTCGTCTCCAAATTATACATGTTTTCGTGCTTAGCGTGCCATTTGCAATTTGAAATATCTCTAGCGGGCACCTTTTTGATTGCAGTACCATGACGTGCTTTCTCTTTAAAGCCAGCCTCGTCTCCAAATTATACATGTTTGACCAACAAGTCAACATGTGTTAAAGGACGTCTTTAAAACGAGCGCTTTAGGGAAAAAAACGTTCATTTTTCTTCCTCACCAACTATTTTTTTGCCTATAAGCAATGTAGGAAACAATCAGAAGCCGACGATCCTGCTCATCGTGTTGAATGGCTACCAGAAATATCTGTGTGCAACCCGCAGGAATCAGATTCAAAGCTTAGTGGGGCTAACTCAGCCTTTCATCCACAGGAGGTATAAACAAAAAAATATCTCGCAGGCACCTTTCTAATTGCAGTACCATGACGTGCTTTCTCTTTAAAGCCAGCCTCGTCTCCAAAATATACATGTTTTCGTGCTTAGCGTGCCATTTGCAATTTGAAATATCTCTCGCGGGCACCTTTTTGATTGCAGTACCATGACGTGCTTTCTCTTTAAAGCCAGCCTCGTCTCCAAATTATACATGTTTTCGTGCTTAGCGTGCCATTTGCAATTTGAAATATCTCTCGCGGGCACCTTTCTAATTGCAGTACCATGACGTGCTTTCTCTTTAAAGCCAGCCGACGATCCTGCTCATCGTGTTGAATGGCTACCAGAAATATCTGTGTGCACCCCGCAGGAATCAGATTCAAAGCTTAGTGGGGCTAACTCAGCCTTTCATCCACAGGAGGTATAAACAAAAAAATCTCTCGCAGGCCCCTTTCTAATTGCAGTACCATGACGTGCTTTCTCTTTAAAGCCAGCCTCGTCTCCAAATTATACATGTTTTCGTGCTTAGCGTGCCATTTGCAATTTGAAATATCTCTCCCGGGCACCTTTTTGATTGCAGTACCATGACGTGCTTTCTCTTTAAAGCCAGCCTCGTCTCCAAATTATACATGTTTGACGCACAAGTTAACATGTGTTAAAGGACGTCTTTAAAACGAGCGCTTTAGGGAACAAAACGTTTATTTTTCATCCTCACCAACTATTTTTTTGCCTATAAGCAATGTAGGAAACAATGAGAAGACGACGATCCTGCTCATTGTGTTGAATGGCTACCTGAAATATCTGTGTGCAACCCGCAGGAATCAGATTCAAAGCTTAGTGGGGCTAACTCAGCCTTTCATCCACAGGAGGTATAAACAAAAAAATCTCTCGCAGGCACCTTTCTAATTGCAGTACCATGACGTGCTTTCTCTTTAAAGCCAGCCTCGTCTCCAAATTATACATGTTTTCTCTTCAGGGAAATCGCTCCTTACAGCAAGGAAGAGAAACCGCGTTGATTAAATCGATAGTTTCTACTCACTACGCAGTTTAGGATTTTACTTGGCACGTATTATTATGTAGACAATCAGAAACTTCAAATAACGTAAAATAAGCTTTCATCAGATGCGCTGCATTCAAACAGGACACCCAGCTCAAACGAACAAGTCAACATGTGTTAAAGGACGTCTTTAAAACGAGCGCTTTAGGGAACAAAACGTTCATTTTTCATCCTCACAAACTCTTTTTTTGCCTATAAGCAACGTAGGAAACAATCAGAAGCCGACGATCCTGCTCACCGTGTTAAATGGCTACCAGAAATATCTGTGTGTAACCCGCAGGAATCATATTCAAAGCTTAGTGGGGCTAACTCAGCCTTTCATCCACAGGAGGTATAATCAAAAAAATCTCTTGCGGCCACCTTTCTGATTGCAGTACTATGACGTGCTTTCTCTTTAAAGCCAGCCTCGTCTCCAAATTATACATGTTTTCGTGCTTGGCGTGCCTTTTGCAAATTGAAATATTTCGAGCGGGCACCTTTCTGATTGCAGTACCATGACGTGCTCTCTGTTTAAAGCCAGCCTCATCTCCAAATTATACATGTATTTGTGCTTAGCGTGCCTTTTGCAATTCGAAATAATGTGCTATTTCCACCAAGCCATCCTCGTCCCCAACTTATACACGTTTAAGGCATTCAACAAACATTATTAGATTACGCATTTACTTAAGGTTCAGACAATTCTGCTTCTGTTTTTTTTTTAAAGAAAAAATATGTTTTTGACTTCCTTATTGGACATCTTTGTTTTGGTCTCTGCTTTTAACTGCTACTAACAGCGTATTTTGCTTCTAAAACTTTACCCATATGTGCAACTGCCTTGGCGCCACATTTGCCTTTCCTGACGCTGATACTGATCTTTACGAGCAGGGAACCATTGTCTTTAGTCAGCTACGGCAGACTCGCATTTAACCACAGGTAGTAACTGTTCGGAAGTTTCACACCAGTCCAGACTGGATGGCGGCTACACTTGGAAGTCTTTTTTAAACAAGGTGTCAATGCATTGCTAAAGCATTCCACTTCACAGTTTGACGAAATGCTACATTGGCATTTGCTACAAGCATTGGCATAGCCAATAGGTCTCGCCTTTGGGACCTTATAAGTGTTTAGTTATCCAGCACAATATCCTTGGTGCAACAACATCAAGTGTTGCATGGCTAAACACTTATAAGGTCCCAAAGGCGAGACCTATTGGCTATGCCAATGCTTGTTTTTCTTCTCAGCCCACAGAGGGCACTGAGACAGGGAGAGCAAAGCAGCATCGCTGGGGGGCCGTGTGATATGGCCCATGGGCGATGATCAGCTGTGGCCTCTCCTTGACCCCCTGCCGTGCCAAACAATTGCCCTGAAAATGAGGGGCACAGACACGGAGAGGCTGGGATACAAGGGACTGGAAGTGAAGAACACTGCACGGAATGGATGGGACACAATGTACAGGAAGTGAAGGACACAGCCACGGAGAGGCTGGGACACAAGATGGTGGGCTGGGGATCAGATGACAGCGAGAATCGGGCTCCCTGGGCCAGGTGTTGCAAAGGCGATTCAGCCATTCTCAGCTCAGAAACTGTGTTTTTGTGTGAGTCCTCAGCACATGGGTCTTCTCATTCAGGGCACAGTGGGCGGGGAAGGATGGGTTTGTGCTTTTGTTTTTTATTTTGCGTGCATAGGCATATGTGGACTGCCGGTCAAAGTTGCAGGGGGGGGGGGATCAGGTTCGAGTCCAGGCATCTGCTCTCAAAATCCTGTGATTCTGGGCAAATCACTTCCTCTCCCAGGCCCTTAAATAAAAACAATCTGATCTTGTGTAGTGTAATTGGTGCTCATGAATAGCGCTCAAATAACCACTTGCACAATATAAAGCTGTCAAAATGAAGAACAACAAAAAAAAAAAACAGCATTGGTAATGCCACTAGGTCTCGCATATGCAAGAGTCAGAGCTATTGGCGGTGAAAATGACAATGTGTTTTACCCATGTGTTATGGAGTGGAGGTATGTGGTGTGGAGTGTAATTATGTGGGTTGGATTGGAATTGTTAGTTGGGGAATTGTGTGGCGTAGAATTATGTGGCATGGTGTGCAGTGTAATTATGTGGATCGTAATTATGTAGTTTTGAGTGTACTGGAATTATGTAGAGTGGTATTGTGTGCCATGTAGTGTAATTATGTGGAATGGTCTTTGTGTTGTGCAGTTTGATTATGTGGTGTGTTACATTTTGTGGCATGATGTAGTATTGTGTGGTGTGGATTGGATGTATGTGGTGTATTGTGTAAATGTGTTGTTGAGTTGATTAATGTGGTGTGTTGCTGAATTGTGTGGAATGATAATGTGTGGAGTGGAACTGTGTGGCGCTGAATTCAATTATGCTGATTAGAATTATGTGGTATGATGTGCAGTATATTTATGTGTATTGTTGCTAATGTGGCATCAAATGAACTTAAAAGACACATTGCCTTTCAGATACCAGCAAAACAGTTGTGAAAATTTAAATAAGACTGAGGGCTGCCTTTCATCCCTCAGAAACTCATGCTTAATTAACATATTGTAAATTATATTTATATAGCGCTTACTACCCCTTACGACGAGTTAAAGTGCTTTGTTATGAGTAGCACGCTACCCCGGAACCCGTGCTTCAGATTTGGTGCTACAGCATGTGTCTTACACATGGAGGGCATGTGAAGAATTGTGAGGGATTGTTAAACAGATGGAATATTTAAACCAATATCACAAGTTGTCTTCAGGTCACTCGAACCATGATTCTTAGAACAGAGGGTGTGTATTGCTTCTTCTGAATTCTTAGTGGCATTTGATACATATTATCTTTGGAAAAGTGAAGAAGGTTCACTTTGCAGTTTTGCATGAGTTTGTCTATGACCATAAAGTATTACCTATATCTCTTACACTCATTATCTACCTAAATCATCTTCTTTCTATAGCTATGTACCTTTTCTTCTGGCTACCCGCTCTTTCGATCTTTCCCTTATGTCTCTACCTATCACCCCTATCACTACCTGATTTCTAGTTTTACTTCACCTCTCAAAATTTGTGAGTGAGGTAGATTTAATTTCTTTTGAGTGTTTTGCAAAATGTTTTTATGGCTGATTTGCAAAATGTATTTCTTTAGTGTTTGTCATCAGAGGTTCTATTCTCCAAGGCAGAGGTTCAGAGCTGCTCTTCCTCTTACTTTTGTTATTACATGTTCTATTCCCAGAGATTCTAGTCTAACTCTTTCCCCTTGACTTTGCACTAGATTTCTGATTTATGTGATGATCAGAGTCAAGGACATAGCTGGTTGGGAAAGAGTATCTGACTACATTGTGCAGGGCGTTAAGACTGCAAGCAAGTACTCAGTTTTTAGTTTTTTTAAAAGATTTATTGAGTTTTTATTCAAAACAGACATGAGACTCAATACTTCAAAGTGGCAATAATAATGACACACGGCAATCAAAAATGTTACTGCAGAGTACCATAATGTCAGCAAATAAACTATTTCCAGAGACATCATATTAAAAATCCGCACTATCCCACTCCACTACTCACAATCCCTCCCGCTGCAGTCCCAATGCAATGTAAGCATATAAAGAACAATCAACATGTTTCCCGCTTTATATGGCAGATCAGGGCTAACACTAAGTATCTATATGACAAAAGTAGTTCCAGTCAGCTCCTATGAGTCACTTTCAATAGCATCCGTACCCATCCCCTTGGTAGCAAGGTATGTTTTGTACAGTTCCCAAAAGGTTTTAGGTCTGCTCCGTGCGGGTAGAAGGTCGCTAAAATTTTCAGTTTGAGTGCTGCAGTATAGCATATCGCGAAACCACTGGGTTATCGTGGGCGTCGGCCCTCGCGACCAACAGATCGCCACCCTACGTTTGGCTAGTAATAATCCCATGTCCACCAACCAGCGCACTCCCTTAGGTGTCTGTTTAGAGTAACCCATCAGGGCAAGAGCAGGGTCCGGTGTGAGTGTCAATTCGACCACTTGCCCCAATACCCTAAAAACAAAATCCCAAAAGTTCGATATCCCCCGACTGGACCATGCCAGGTGGAGGAAGTCTGCGCATTGCATCTCTCGCAGGTCGGATCTTCCCGCAATACGTATCTATGCAATCTTTCTGGGGTGTAGTAGACTCTATTGAGATACTTAAAATGAATCAATCTATGGCGACCGTTTAACGAGATGCGCTTTGTACTTGTACAGCAGTATGCCCACATAGCGTCGTCTATGTCCCGTTGCAGGTCTCGCTGCCAAGCTAATCGGGCTTTAGTGTATTGGTTTTCCCTATATGACATGGATAGTTTGTAGAGTTTGGACACTAGTCTGGAGGGCGACTTCGCCGTTATGACATACGTCAAGGCTGGCAGCTCCGGAAGTTCTATCAAGCCGTCTCCTAAAATATTGAGCAGCGCATGTTGTGTTCTGTGGAACTGGAATTGTGTAAGAATAGTAGGTGTACTCTCCCCTGTCTCCAGATCACTCCAGTTCCGTACAATGCCATCCTTAAATAGATCGCCTATGGTCTGTACTCCCAGCGAATTAAGTGAGCGCGTAACCCCCTTATCCCTACACGGGGGCAGCCAGCTACACCATTCTAGCAATGCAGATGGAGAGTAAAGAATGGCGCCCGCCTGCAACTGCAATAAGTAATGCCAAGCGTGAGTAGTCGCATTAATGGAATCTAAGATCCCTGTCCTACGGTCTGCGGCCTTAAACACCAAAGCCGACAATGATAGTGGGGCAGCAACTACAGTTTCTATACGAAGGTGTGGAATGTCCGGAGGACCATGCACACAGTAGTAAGCATGCACGCTCTGCGCTGCTCTGTAATATAAGTCAAAGTCGGGAGCGTCCAGCCCCCCCATGTGGTACGGTAGCGTAAGGACCTGCCATTTGACCCGCGCCTGTTTGCCCGCCCAAGCTAACCTCACCATCAGCGCAGTAAGGCGGCGAAAGAATGTGCAAGGAAGGACCATGGGAATATTTGAGAAAAGAAACAGAAAGCGAGGCAGCACCACCATTTTCATGATGGAAACTCTGCCCAGCAGAGACAGGGGAAGCTTAATCCAACCGTCAATGTCATCTTCTAATTTGCTGATAGCGACTCCGTAGTTTTCTTTAAATACGATCTCTGAATCTGTATGCACCCTCACACCTAAATATCTCACCGCTTCCATTGACCATTGCAACGGGTAGTCGGGTTCGAAAGGTGTCGTAGCCGGTGTAAGTGGAAATATGATAGACTTTGTCCAGTTTACACGTAAGCCCGACACTGCACCGAAATGTACCACTTCGCGCAGAACCGGTGAGAGGTTGCTTTCAGGGTCTCTAACATACAATAATGTATCGTCAGCATAGGTGGAGACTATTAATTCATAGCCCGGGAACCGTATGCCCTTGTATCTATGGTATTCTCTGAGTGCACAGGCTAGAGGTTCGGCCACCAGCGCGTATAAGATTGGCGACAGGGGGCAACCCTGTCGCGTACCTCTGGAAATTGGTATAGGATCTGTCACTAGATTACCTATTTTGATTCTGGCTGAAGGAGCATTGTACAGAACTCCTAATAATTGAAGGAAGACCGGCCCCAGGCCCATCCTAGTTGAAACCTGTCTTATGAATGGCCATTCAACAGAGTCGAAGGCCTTCTCCATGTCAAGAAACACTGCTACCGCCTGAATCTCTGGTCGGGTGTGTTGTAGAGCACCAAACACTGTGCGTAAGTTATAGGTCAGGTTTCTGCCAGGCACAAACCCCGCCTGTTCCGGTGCAACCAGGATCGGAATTAAAGGGACCAATCGGTTAGCCAGGATCTTTGCAAAAAATTTCGTATCTACGTTGAGTAGAGAGAGGGGGCAGTAAGAAGCGCAGTCTTCCGGGGGTTTACCCGGTTTTAGGATAGCAACAATAATCGCTTCTCTCATCGTGGGAGGCATTATTCCCAAAACACACATATCATCAAAAAGCGTAGTTAACTGTGGAACGAGTAGGCCTAGGAATGCCTTATAAAAGGCAACCGTGAGACAGTCCACTCCAGGCGCACTACCCGCCTTCATGTTCGAAAGAGCCAAGAGTATTTCCTCTCTCTCAATGGGTCTCATCAGAAACTCACGATGCGTGTTCGTGAGCCAGGGTAACTTAATATGTGTGAGGTAATCGAAAATTTCCTCCTCCATACCTCCGCCGCGGGCAGCGTATAGCTCAGAATAGTATTGACGAAACCTGCCCGCAACATCCGCCTCTTCAGACAGAGTGGCACCCTTCGCCGATCTAATCTCTGCCACCACCGTTTTGTCCCGCCGCTTCTTAAGTAGTTGAGCTAAAACCGCCCCCGGCCTCTCACTCTCGCTGTACGCCTGTGCTGTGGCATATTTTCCGAGGTGTTTTATTTCGGCATCAGCCGCCTCATGGTATTCCGCCAGCAGGACTTTGGTCTCCTGCGCGACTGCATCATCCGCACCAGCCTGTTGACGCTTTTCTTGGGTCACCAGCTTCTGTTCTAAATCAGTGAGTCGTTTGCGGATCGCCCTAAGAACACCAGAGTGCTTGGTCATAGTGACACCGCGGATGTAAACTTTGAATGCCTCCCAGACTACCTGAAAACTATCTACCGACCCCACGTTGATCTCAAAAAATGTTTCAATCGCCTCAGCCATTTCATCTTTAAAAACCGCATCAAGCAAGGAGTAAGGGGGAAATCTCCAGGTGAAGGGAGGGATTACCTTTCTAGGGGTGTCTAGCACTAGCAGTAGCGGGGAGTGATCTGAAAGTGTACGGGGCAGTACCTTGCATGCGCGCACTCTCTCATTTAACTGCCTGGTTGCCAGCCAATAGTCTATTCGGGTGTGTAGGTCATGATAGGCTGAGTAGTGCGTAAAGCCCCCTTTGCCCGGATGCTTCAGGCGCCACGCATCACATAAGTCAAACCTAACCATAGCGCCGTCCACCACTCTAGCTGCCACCGTGAGATGTCTCTCAGGGCCCCCCGATCTGTCCAGGTGCGGATTCTTGACTAAATGGAGATCACCACCCCAAAGCAGTTGCCCCTCTCCGCGCAGGCCTACTCTGTCTGACAACGCAGCAACAAAATCAGGGTTATCAAAATTTGGGCCGGAAATATTAACTATGAGTAGGTCCAAGCCTTTTCCTCTGCACCTGGTAAGGACAAATCTACCTTCCCTGTCCGTGTCCAATGGTACGAGTGCAAGGGCGGACTTAGGATTCGTCAATGTAAGTACCCCACGCGCGTGAGTGGTGAAACCTGCTGCATGTATGTTACCATGTAAACCTCTGCTGCTCAGCATAGGACTGTTAAGTGGGAGATGCATCTCCTGCAGCAGCGCAATATCTATTTCGTGTCTCGTCAAGTAAGACAGAACTTTACGGAGCTTCCTGTGGTCGTTAAGTCCTCTAACGTTCCAAGTAAGTGCACGGAGAGTGTCAGTACTCGTGTCCCTGGAGGTCCTACTGGTTTCTGACATGGGGTGTACCTCGCCCGTTACGCCAGGCCGGCCTATGGAGCAAATAGAGTATGTGCTTACCGTGTGCAAGCATGAACGGAGCAAAATAAATGTTGAACTTTTCGAGTCTCATGCCCTTCCCTCCCCCACCCACGCCAGGCCATCCCCAACTCGGCCTCGACGGCATATCCCTGCAAACACTCCCTGGGTCCTCAATATAGTCAGGATTACAAAACGACATAACATTGACTCAGAACCCCTTCCCACCCTCCCAAAAACAATACCCAAGAAGTGCATTTCACTCGCGGGCGGATGTTGCTCGCCAAGTGGGGCTATGCGTCCCAGCTAGTCACTTCTCTCACCCCTCCCGCCAACATGTTGTAATAGTGCGTCTGCTATAGAAAACGAATCAACCATATCTGTCATATAACCTGAGTATACCAAAGGTAGTATGCGCAGTACTCCCACCCAAGTCCATATCTATTGCAATATACACTGTATCTCGGCCCATCCTGCAGAGCAAAATTTTAACCTCCTAATATTTTCGTACAATATTAATAAACATGTTCGTTTAAGTAAATAACCAACAATGTATGTTAAGGGTTAATGGTAACACGCAATTCTGTGTGCAAATTAATTGACTTATAATTGTTTACGTGGCTAACATAACATAAATATTTGCGTACTAATTAAATAATAAATGCATGATTTGTGCTTTTAAATAAAACGTGTGGTTGCAAAATAAAGCGATGGTAAGTAAGGGACAGCTTTATATGTTGCTTCTGCTAGGTAATACCTAATTGGGGTACGTAGAAAGACGGGAGGGAAATGAAAGGGTTTATATTTCTTTGTTTTAATAACATTTTGTTTATCTTTGAAAATAGTGCGCTTAGGCCTGCCGAGCAGCAATATAAAATGGCCGCGAGTTACTAGAGTGCGCATGAGCGGGAGACCATGTGATAGAGGAGAGAGGCTGTGGAAAAGGGATGATCACGTGCTGATGCCGAGAGGCTAAGATGAAAGTATGGTCAAGGCTGTTGTGACCCTTCTGAGCAGATGTGTGCCAAGATGATCAGCAAGAAGCGTGAGAAGCCTGACTGAATCAATAGACGGAACTGTATTACACAAAATGTAACAGAAAAAGATACAATTTGGACTGATCCAAATGGATGAGCAAGTGCATGAACTGTGGGAAACGATGCTTGCATGGACATTCCACACGGAACTGGTTAAGACCAGGAAGTTTGATTAAAATGTATATGACCTGAGTTTTTGACCAATGAGAATGAATCGCGCCATGTAAGAAGAAACATTTTATGCTGTAAGCTAGAATTAGGGTATAAGAAGACCTACTCTTGATGGGAGGGGTTAGAATGCTGGAGAATAGAATGCTGTTCGAATGCTGCGGGAGATGCTGCAGAAGTTAGATGCTGCGTGAGTTAGATGCTGTAGATGGGAGAAGTTGCGGTTGCTGATGCTGACGAGCTGATGCTGCTGCTGTTATTTTCCTTTTCCAGTTGAGTATAAAGATGCTGCTTTAGGAGAACTTTTTATTGATAGATTTTTATTAGAATTATTAGGCTTTCTCCAGAGAGATAGATAGGTTGATCTATAGAGTTCTTATTATGATAATCTCATTTTTCCGTCTAATAAAAGTGCCTGGCAATTTCAAACTATTCTTATATTGATAATAAATGCAATGATCTGAATAATAAGCTTAATCTCAATTTCCTGCATTCAAAACTTTATATAAACTTTATTATTCTTTAAACAAATGCCTCAGTGATTTTCTTTAGCTCAATGATTAAAATGAAATGTTAAAGAGTTTATTGTGATTGAGCTGGTCTTAATCACCATCAACTGATTCCTACTAGTTGGTCCATCGACCAATGAGCGGAATACCTTAAAAAGCAAATGAGAAATATTATGTCATTATAAAAGAGGTATCCCGTCTCCTTCCAGCGAATCGTTTTTCTCCTAGGTTCATGACGGAGGAAATCCAGGGAACAAATGAGTAAGTGAATGTATATGTGGTGTTATGGGCCCCACCGACATATGGATATTGTGTGTGTGTTAGAGAAATAATTGCACCTGAATGACCAAAGCATAATAGGAGAATTATTTTTATTGTTAGCGCTGGATCAGATTTCTTGGTAGCAAAGTGATGGTTATTATTGACAAGTTTGGTGATTAGTAATGGTTATTTTGACTAGTTTAGTGTATATAAAACCCCTATATTCAAAGGTTTATGTCTAACACTTTATGTTGAGTTTGTGTTGCGTTTTATGTTATATGTAAGTTTTCACGCTTCCGGGAAGTAGGAAGTGGAACACGTGTGGCAAAAGAAGTCACATGGAATTTTACACTGTCTGAATTCATTTTTTGGTAATAACACAGGTTGTGTTATGATAGGGTCATTTTGCGTATAAAAGGTGTGTAAGTGAAATAGTGATCGGTTTTCTTGTGAAACTCTGGCCTTAATTCTCAGGAGCAGTATAGTCTCCACATGTGTTTTATCCCCAGAGAAACGGGTTTACCGCTTGCTTGAAAGAAGGGTAAGGTAGAGGGAAGTGCTACTTTATCGGCGAAACTGAAAATTCTGTGGTAGGGTAGAGGTAAGCGCTGCCTACTGGAAAATACAGAATTCTTGTGTAAATGGTCAAAGCTATCTTTTCGGTTTAGCGAATCAGACAATGGAAATGTGGTTAAAACGTTGTCACTAACAAAAATTGTTGAAAAAGAAATTGCCGATAAATTTTGTAAAGGAGGGGTCAAGAGCAAAAGTGACGTAGACAAGAGTCGCGCTGGGATTGGACAGTGCGTAGTCACATGAGAACAGGAGCAGGACTGACGTAGACAAAAGCCGCGCTGGGATTGGACAGTGCGCCGTAGACAGAAATCGCTGTGATTGGAGTGTTGGTGTGAGTCGCGCTAGTATTGGTTGAAATAACACATAGGGACAGTGTTGAATTGCGGATTGTTTAAGGAGAAAAAAGGTTGTGAATCATGTCGTACTATGAGTATGGAAAAGAGAAAACGTCTTGGATGTCGAAAGTTAAGAACTTCTTTAAGAAAGACAAAAAGGTAGTGACTTGAGAGGGACAAATAATTCCTCCGCCGAAATTACCAGCTTCACATATGATGCTGAAATATGGATATCATACATCCATATGGTTAGAAAATTGGATAAAATACACCAAGAACGATGGACCATTGGCTTTCCCTGAGAATGGTTCATTTAATGTAGCTGTATTACGGAATTTGAGAGAAAAGATGGTAATGTTAGAACCCAGACCCAGACCGACACAGTTTGAAGCTTTAACGGAATGGGAAGATGAGATGTATGAGCGAGAGAGATCCAGAGGATTAAAGAATCATGAGTTTTTGCCTGGAAGGTTGTGGGGAATAAATCATGAGGATAGAGTAAAGCGTTGGAGATACGCTAACATGACAGGAGGTTTGTTTCCAGCTTTTGCGGTTGAGGAAGAAGCAAAGAGAAAGTGTACCGAGAAAAAGAAACATGTAGTGGTAGAAAAGTATGTGTATGGTGGTAGTGAAACAGATGACGAATTGCTGGAAGATATTTTAAACAGAAACCCACCTCCATACCAACAGACTTCTGCGGTGGTGACACCTAATGCACAGGCAAAGGAAACTGGGAGGAATAAAAAACCCGAACGAAGAAATGAAATAAATAGGTCACAAGAAACATTTAAAACTTCACAAAATGAAGAGACAGAAAGTGAAAATGCAACAGAATTAGCAAAAACGACAAAAGAATTGACTGAGAAAATAAGAGAATTGACAAAGAATATGGAAGCTGTAACTGTACCAGTAACAATAGATCCAGTAATGCCAATTTTTGAGAATCAGAAAATTAATGAACATTCCTTAGTGATTCCCATGAATTCACATTTGCAAAGAAAAAGAGAAGGGATGGAACTGAATAATGAAGGGGCACACAATTTGGCTAGTACGTGTAGACCAAGCCCACCTACAAATTTGACGATAAATGAGAATGAGATTAGGAGAATGCCTATGGTGACAGAGTCTGCATCAGGAACACCAGAAAGAAGCAGTGATTGGATAGAATTAAATAGTACGCCTGTAGGTCCGACTCCAGAAGAGTTAAACGAATGGATGAAAGCGCTAAAAGCAAAAGAACCAGAAGAAAAACCATTAGATGTAATTAGGTTGAAAATAGACATGGAAGAGTTGATTTTGGGAACAATTGGAACAGAAAAACTAACAAATTATCAGGATGATGAGATTATGTTTTTGTGCAAAAGTCTTACTTGGAGAGCTAGAAATTTACATGACAAATTGGAAGAGATTGCAAGTGAACTAGGAGTAGAATTTGTGAAAGTAAGGATGTTGCAGAAACCGTACAGAGTAGATTTTTGTGAGAAAGACATAGAGAATTTGAACACATCAGGAAGACTGACCCAAATAAAAGAGCTGATTGTTTTATTGAGAAAATGGGGTGATGTGGATAGATGGAGAAATAGATGGTCAAAGAGGAATGAGAAAACAACAGATAAAGCATCTTTGGCTTTTGCGGTGACAGATAGGGAACCAGTTGCTAGGGAATACCCGATGAGAGAAACACCAGGTGGTAGTTATGTGCATGTTCCGTGGACCAGACAGGATATACTGTCATTTACAAATGACTTCCCCAAATTGAGAGAGAAACCAGTAGAATGGTACAGACAAGTGGAAAGATTTGTTAAGGTGTCAAAAGTGCTGTGGATAGATCTAGATGGATTGTTTGATATAGTAGTGCCTGCTGATTTGTGGACAGAATGTAAGATTACCATTGATTGGCCAACTGTAGAATATCCAAGGGATGCTAAAACAGGAGCGCCAGGTCCAGAAGTGATGAGGAAGTATGACCAAGTAGTTACCTTTTTGAAAAATAAGATTCCACCAAAAGAAACAGATTGGGTTAAAATAGACAGAACAATGCAGGAAAGCAAAGAGTCAGTGCACGCGTACTATGAGAGATTGTTGTTGGTTTTCAAACAGTATAGTGGTTATGAGACACTAAGTGAGAAGGATATGAGTCATTTTGTATATAGGTTTGTGTATGGATTAAAACCAGAGATAAGTGAAATGATTAAGCAGCACTTGATTGGTTGGCAGAATAGCACAGTGGACGAAGTTTTGAGATATGCTAAGTATTGCAGTGATGAAATTGAGAGTAAACAACGTAAATTGAAAGAAAAGGCCATGTGGGCACAGGTGAAAGTTGCAGAGAAGCAAGAAGCTCAATTGAGTAATACTAGTAGTGAAACAGGACAGTTTAAATCCCGACCTAATATAGGTAAAGGAAAAGGACAAATGAGCATAGATGAGGCAAAGAAAAAGTGGCCATGCCACAACTGCGGAAAGCTAGGACATTGGAGAAACGAGTGTAAATTTCCTCCAAAACCTAATGTGGAAAATCAATCATTAAATTCACAGGTGCAGAGTGAGGTAGTTACTCAACAAGGTCAGGTGCCACAACCACCACTTCCCAAGAGTGTTAACCAACAGAAATACAGTGCAGAAACAGGATTCTACGGAGGAGAACAGGTAACACAGTTGTCGCGTGCAGCTGCAATTTCTCAATATTTGTTACGACAGGATGAGGATGACACGTATGAAAGTTCATGACGGTGCCTAAGAGAGAGGGAAGAGTGCGTGCTTGGCGCAACTCTAGAGGTAGATCAGTCTGGTCCATTTGTGGATGGAGAAGTGAATGGTGCAAATGTAACCTTCCTTGTTGATACTGGAGCTACCCGTTCTACTGTTAGGTCAGTGGAAATTCCAAACCTTCCTCTCTCAGGTGAACATATCCAAGTGGTTGGAGTTTCCAATCAGCAAGTTAAAACGCCTCTTACTAGATTAGTAAAGGTAAGAATTGGTCCATTTAGTGAAATGCACCGATTTGTGGTGTGTGATTGTAGTCCCGTGAACCTTTTAGGACGCGATTTATTGTGCAAAATGAACTGCACAATTTATTGTACCCCAGACGGAATTGCATTTCAGACTCCAGATGAGGATGTGCTGTATAAAATGACAATGGTGAATTTAGAACCAGAAGTAAATGGTTTGTTTCCTGTATTTGATGCAGAGAAAATCCCAATTGAATTGAAAAGGACAGTGAAAGAAGAAGTGTGGGACTTTACAGGAGAAGATGTAGGATTAATGAAAGGAGTAGATCCCGTAAAAATAACAGTGAAAGAAGGAACGAGTTACCCAAATACGCCCCAGTATAAATTGACTCCAGAAATAATTGAAGGAATAACGCCAGTAATAAATAAAATGATTGAACAATGGATTCTAAAGGAAATCATGAGCAGTCCATGTAATTCGCCAATAATGGGACTGAAAAAGCCAAACGGAACATATAGAATTGTACAGGATTTGAGGAAGGTAAACAACATTGTTGTGCCTTGTTGCCCAATAGTACCGAACCCTGCTGTGATTCTATACCAGATTCCACGTGAAGCAGAATGGTACACAGTAATTGATTTATGTCATGCATTTTTCTCTATTCCATTGCATCCAGATAGCCAGCCATTATTTGCGATTAGGTTTGGAGAGCGTATTTTGGCATGGTGCCGAATTCCTCAAGGGTACACAGAAAGTCCCTCAATCTTTAATCAGATCCTAAAGAAATCATTGGAAGATCTAAGAATGCCAGAAAAGTCAGTAATGGTTCAGTATATTGATGACCTACTGGTGGCATCAAAAATGAAAGAAGCATGTGTCAATGATACAATTGCTTTGCTGAATCATTTAGCAAAAAGAGGACATAAAGTGTCCCCTTCAAAATTGCAGTTTTGTCAACAAGAAGTCCAGTATTTAGGGCATAAAATTGAGAAAGGAGTGCGAAAGGTGACGACTGAAAGAATAAAAATGATTCAAGGAATGAGAGCTCCAATGACACAAAGAGAGGTAAGAATGTTTTTGGGAATGGTTGGATATTGTGGATAATGGATAAGCGGTTTTTCACTGATTGCTAAACCATTGCAGAAACTGACAAAGAAGGATGTTAAAGATCCTTTTGAAATGAATGATGAAGAAATGAAAGCATTCAGAGAATTGAAAAAGAAATTGTGTGAGGCTCCAGCATTGGGAATGCCTGACTATGAGAAAGATTTTGAGCTGTATTGTAGTGAAAGAGATGGATGTGCATTTTCAGTTTTGGTGCAGAGACATGGAACTATGAAAAGACCAATTGCATATTTTTCAGCTGTATTAGACCCTGTAGCGAAAGCGTTGCCTGGATGTTTAAAAGCAGTTGCTGCTACTTGTGTGAGTCTGGAACAGAGTGAAGGCATAGTGATGGGGTATCCATTGAGAGTGTATGTTCCCCATTCTGTGGAAATTCTTTTGACAAGAACGAAAACCCAATACATGACACACAGTCGGCTGACTAGGTATGAAAAGGTAATTTTGAGTGCAGATAATGTGACTATTGACAGATGTATGAATGTGAATCCTTCAACATCATTGCCAGATGAAGAGAATGTGATTGAAATGGATGAAGTAGATCACGATTGTCTGAATGTGTTCGAATAATGTACAAAACCAAGGTCTGACATCCGAGATGAGCCTTTGAAAGAATCAGATTATATTCTGTTTGTAGATGGCTCATGTTTGAGAATGAGTGATGGAGTTCTAAGTGCAGCATATGCAGTTTGCACAGTAGCAACTGTATTGGAAGCATCTTGTCTGAAAGGTATACGGTCTGCCCAAGTTGCAGAATTAGTAGCTCTGATCCAAGCATGTAAGTTGGGAAGAAATGTACGGGTTACGATTGTGACAGATAGCCAGTACGGCTTTGGGGTCGTGCATGATTTTGGTCAGATTTGGTCACAAAGGGGTTTCTTGACGTCTGCAGGGACGCCCATCAGAAATGGAGATTTTGTGAAAAAGCTGCTTGAGGCGATACAGCTGCCTAAACAGATCGCTGTTGTGAAGTGCAATGCACATAAAAATGGGGAAGACTACATTACTGTTGGTAATAAATATGCTGACGAGATGGCACAGTACTGTGCAAAGAATGTGGTTTCTTTGAATAAATGTCGTGAAAGAGAGCATATTTCTTGTCCTTTGCTTTTTACTAACTCTATTGAAACATGGGATGAGGTGAGACAGTTACAAGAAGCTGCAGAGGATGAAGAAAAAGATACCTGGATAAAAGCAGGATGTAGAAAACATGAAGAAACTGATGTTTGGGTTTACAGAGATGAGAGACCAGTTATGCCTGATAGCATGATTTCTGACATGGCACGGATGTACCATGGACAAGCCCATATTGGGAGAGATTCAATGATCAGACTTTTTAGACAAACATGGTATAATCCAAAATTTAGAGCCATAGCTGAGAGTCTTTGTCAGAGATGACTTATTTGTCAACAGTTAAATCCAGGAAGGAAGACAGTAGTGAGTCTAGGAAGAATAGGACGAGAAGGGGGTCCTTTCACTAGAATGCAAATGGATTTTATTGAAATGCCACCTTGCAACAGATTGAGGTATGTCTTAGTGGTCGTCTGTTTGTTTTCCCGTTGGGTGGGGCATATCCAACAAGAAGGAATGATAGTATTACGGTAGCAAAACTTTTGCTGCGAGAATTCATTCCTAGGTATGGTTTTCCAGTCACGATTGAAACAGATAGAGGAACACATTTCCAAAATGAATTAGTTAAACTGATTTGTGAAGCACTTAGTATTAAACAGAAACTGCATTGTGCATACAGACCAGAGGCTTCTGGAATAGTAGAGCAAGTGAATGGAACGATCAAGAACAGGTTAGGAAAAATGTGTCAAGCTACAGGACTCAAATGGCCAGATGCTTTGCCATTAGTTCTGATGACAATCAGAAGTATTCCGGAAAGGAAAACTGGACTCAGTCCACATGAAATAATCATGGGACGAGCAATGAGACAAGCACAAGTACCTGTCAACAAGCTACTGACTATAACTGATGATCTAGTGCTGGATTATTGCAAAGGATTGGCTGATGTGGTGTGTTCTGTGTTTCATCAGGTTGGACCGGATGCGACCACTCTTGAAAGAAAACCAGCTCACGACTTGAATCCAGGAGATTGAGTTCGAATAAAAGTCCACCGGAGAAGAAACTGTTTGGTTCCTCGCTGGGACGAACCACGACAAGTGATCCTGGTGACGACCACCGCAGTCAAGTGTGCAGGAGTGAAACACTGGGTACATGCCAGCCACACCATCAGAGTTTCCAGAACCTAAAGATCGACATGTGAGTCGGCATCTGGAAATATCAGATAACAGTTCAGCATCAGAAACAAGAAAGAAGAAGAAACAAACAGGGTGCCAGAACCTGAAGATCGACCTGTAAGTCGACATCTGGAAGACCCAACTACAAGTGCAACGATAGAAGAAGAAGAGGAAATAGAAGAAATAGCTGAAGTTCCAGAATTTGAAGATCGACCTGTAAGTCGACATCTGGAAATATCAGACACCAGTTCAGAATCCGATACAGAACATTCAGAGTGTGAAGAAATCCTAAAAAGAAAGTGGAATTTTGAAAGCATAAGAGAAGAAACTGAGCCAGAAGATAGTGACAGTGAGCTACCAAGTACAAGTTGTGGTAAAATTCCTTCGGAGATAATATTAATAGATGAAGAAGGGAGAGTTTCAAACCAAAAGCTAGAAAAATCGGAAAAACCCCGAGGAGCAGTAGGGACAGATAGTCAAACACAAGAACAGGGAAATTTAGAAGCAGATAGACAGACTGACACAAATTCGGAAGAACTTCGAGGAGGGACAGAAATAGGTGAACGAAGGAAGATAAGAAAAGAACCACAAGTAGAAGAAAATGAAATTATAAGTTTCAAAATAAGAGGAAATAACGAAAGAATTGAAACAGAGTCTGAAGAAAGTGGAGAAGAAAGAAATGAAAAACTAGAGACAAGGAAAAGAAATTGGAAAACAGAAAGAGAGGAAAAAGGAAGTGAAGCAAAAAGGCCAAGAAAAGGAGACAATTGGCCCAACGAAGTAAGAAAATTAAGATACAGAATCATAAGGTTGGATGGGAAAAGTGCTGAACAAGTGAATGAAATAACAAGTCAAAAAGAGCAAGAAAAACAGGGTGGAAAACACTTGCAGAAAACGAAAAGAATAAAGAAGGTAAATCAGAAATATAGATCGCCTGAATGGTTGTATCGTGCTCTGACTAGTCACAAGGAAAAACTGAACACTCACGAAAACCCAGAACAAAGAAACCTGATGGGAGAAAGTGAAGTGCAACAAACCTGAAGCAACAAACCTGAAGAAGTTTAGATAGTTTTACCGGATTTGACAAAACACTAAACTGACGAATTTACCGGATGTGACAAAGAAAGAATTCTAAGAAAGAATTAAAAGAAAGTACCAAGCAAAGACAAAATATTGAAAGTACAGAGTGGCAAGCAAGTCATTTCTGAGGTGTAGTGACACAATTTTCTAGAAAACAAATAAATAAGGTTATAAAACAAAATGGAGAATACTAGAGATAGAAAATGTAAATGTGAGTTTTTAAGTAGATGGTGCAAGATGTGCTGTTTTTGTACAGGATTATTAATAACAGTATGGGTGGTTTTAGCAATCACTATTCCAATTAGTTTAGCTGTAGTGGAAATGTCTAATAACACTGAGAAAGAAAAAGGAGATAACACTCAAGAGCCAGTTATTTTAAAGAGTAGTGCAGAATTACATAAGGACAAATCAATAACAGATTTTTCAAAAAATGTTTTTACTAAATTATTATATGAGTATGTAGAAACAATGGATGTAAGAGATTGCTATGTTTGTATGCAGTTGCCTGCATCTGTTGCAGAGGGTGTGACTTATCATCACCTCCCTTTGACATATGGAATAACATGTAGTGTTTTAGCAAGTTTATTTTATAAAACAGGTAGATTAGAATATTATTACACTGACATAAATACGATTTTTGCAAAAGTTTCTGTAGTTCCCGAACTTAACAAAATAAAAGAGGGAAAGACGTTTGGTGAATATTTTTTAGAAAATAAGGTTTTAACATTAGATAGTATAATTAGGTACAACCTTACCTGTGAGTTAAAGAAGGAAGAAAAGGTATTTTTAGAGATGGTTGAAGAGAGAAGAGTGAAATTTCAAAGAATAGTGATAGAAGAGACAAAAACACCTCTTTGGGCGTTTGAGGAAGACAATCATGACAAGAAAAAGATAAATGCAGCTATGACTCTGGATTGGCCCCAACAGGGAAGGTTGTGCATTAGAAGAAATAAGACAAGATATGACAATTATTTTGTGGGTTCCAGCAATTGCCATGACAATTACCAAATTTTAGGTGGATGGGGATTCAAAGGGGGAAAAGATCCAATATTTCCTGGGATTTATTATATTTGCGGAAATAGGGCTTATTATAGGTTACCGGACCATTGGTATGGGTCATGTTACTTAGGCCTGGTCTTTCCAAAGATTTTTCATGTAGATAGAAAAGAAAAAGGAACACACAAAATGATAAATACCTTTACACGTAGAAAAAGGGAAAGTTTTTCAGAAATAGTAGGTGATATTTTTGGTGCATTGATACCAGCAGTGGGAGTATCTTTGAATGCATTTAGAATTCGGAAATTATCCACAGTGGTAGATCGTTTATCTACAGATACTGCTGGAGGGTTCTTGATGGTAAATACCGAGATGGTTGCCATGAGAGCTATGGTGATGCAAAATCGTCTTGCCCTTGACATTCTTTTGGCAAAAGAGGGCGGAGTCTGTGGAATGCTGAAAGTCCAACATTGTTGCACTTACATTCCAGATAATAGCGAAAATATACAGAAGTATATAACAAATATTACAAATTTGCACAAAGAACTTGTTCCACTGGAGGTTGAAAGTGCTTGGGGAAAACTTGGTAAAGGGTTTTCTTCTGTAATAAATTGGTTAACAAGAATGAGTGGATTAATAATAGGGAAAGTTATAATAATAGCAACCGTGATAATAATAATAATATTAGTACTGAAGCTTGCAATAACTTGTATAAAGAGAAGAAGAAGGCAGAATAAGCTAGAAAAAGAAAACATGATAAACAAGGAAAGAGAGAGAGAAATGGGTGAAATAGAGTTAGAAGAAATAAAAGAGAACATGTACAAGAAAACGAAGAAACAAGTTGAAAGGGATACAGTTGTGTAAACTAACAAAAGCAAACGGATAAAAGATATATGCTGTCTGAGAAAATTGTATAACTTGGGTTTTTGTGGTGATATTATAAATCACCAAAGGGGGGAGTTGATGGAGCAGGGTAAATGTAAAAATTTTAACCTCCTAATATTTTCGTACAATATTAATAAACATGTTCGTTTAAGTAAATAACCAACAATGTATGTTAAGGGTTAATGGTAACACGCAATTCTGTGTGCAAATTAATTGACTTATAATTGTTTACGTGGCTAACATAACATAAATATTTGCGTACTAATTAAATAATAAATGCATGATTTGTGCTTTTAAATAAAACGTGTGGTTGCAAAATAAAGCGAAGGTAAGTAAGGGACAGCTTTATATGTTGCTTCTGCTAGGTAATACCTAATTGGGGTACGTAGAAAGACGGGAGGGAAACGAAAGGGTTTATATTTCTTTGTTTTAATAACATTTTGTTTATCTTTGAAAATAGTGCGCTTAGGCCTGCCGAGCAGCAATATAAAATGGCCGCGAGTTACTAGAGTGCGCATGAGCGGGAGACCATGTGATAGAGGAGAGAGGCTGTGGAAAAGGGATGATCACGTGCTGATGCCGAGAGGCTAAGATGAAAGTATGGTCAAGGCTGTTGTGACCCTTCTGAGCAGATGTGTGCCAAGATGAGCAGCAAGAAGCGTGAGAAGCCTGACTGAATCAATAGACGGAACTGTATTACACAAAATGTAACAGAAAAAGATACAATTTGGACTGATCGAAACGGATGAGCAAGTGCATGAACTGTGGGAAACGATGCTTGCATGGACATTCCACACGGAACTGGTTAAGACCCGGAAATTTGATTAAAATGTATATGGACCTGAGTTTTTGACCAATGAGAATGAATCGCGCCATGTAAGAAGAAACATTTTATGCTGTAAGCTAGAATTAGGGTATAAGAAGACCTACTCTTGATGGGAGGGGTTAGAATGCTGGAGAATAGAATGCTGTTCGAATGCTGCGGGAGATGCTGCAGAAGTTAGATGCTGCGTGAGTTAGATGCTGTAGATGGGAGAAGTTGCGGTTGCTGATGCTGACGAGCTGATGCTGCTGCTGTTATTTTCCTTTTCCAGTTGAGTATAAAGATGCTGCTTTAGGAGAACTTTTTATTGATAGATTTTTATTAGAATTATTAGGCTTTCTCCAGAGAGATAGATAGGTTGATCTATAGAGTTCTTATTATGATAATCTCATTTTTCCGTCTAATAAAAGTGCCTGGCAATTTCAAACTATTCTTATATTGATAATAAATGCAATGATCTGAATAATAAGCTTAATCTCAATTTCCTGCATTCAAAACTTTATATAAACTTTATTATTCTTTAAACAAATGCCTCAGTGATTTTCTTTAGCTCAATGATTAAAATGAAATGTTAAAGAGTTTATTGTGATTGAGCTGGTCTTAATCACCATCAACTGATTCCTACTAGTTGGTCCATCGACCAATGAGCGGAATACCTTAAAAAGCAAATGAGAAATATTATGTCATTATAAAAGAGGTATCCCGTCTCCTTCCAGCGAATCGTTTTTCTCCTAGGTTCATGACGGAGGAAATCCAGGGAACAAATGAGTAAGTGAATGTATATGCGGTGTTATGGGCCCCACCGACATATGGATATTGTGTGTGTGTTAGAGAAATAATTGCACCTGGATGACCAAAGCATAATAGGAGAATTATTTTTATTGTTAGCGCTGGATCACTAGCAAGGTAGTACTATTTCTGCTGGAAGTCCCCTTAGGCGTATCGCACTTAACAGAAAATCGAGCGGGCCCAAGATCAGTCCTGTTCGTCTAGTTGCCCTCCAACAGCTCCCTCCAAGGAGCTGCGGTCTGGGCTGTTACGCTGCTCCTTGGCCCACTCCTTCAGGGCCTTCTGCAAAGCCTTTGGGTCAGTAAAGATGCGTGAGTGGCCCTGCCGGTTCACACGAAGATGGGCCGGATATAGCATAGCATAGTCTATATGCTGATCCCTCAGCTGGCGCTTCAACGGGGCGAACTGTCTGCGCGCCTCCTGCACTCGTGGTGTGAAGTCCGGGTACAAGGAGATATTGGCCCCTTCATATTGTAATGACTGTTTGTCCCTGACAATGCCGAGTCTCTGTCCCGATAGTTCAGCAGTCTCGCGATTATCGGTCGTGGGGGTGCACCAGGAATAGGGCGAGGGCCCAGGGACCGGTGAGCTCTTTCCACCACGAACATGGGGGAGAACGTCTCGCTGCCGAGGAGGGTGACAAGTAGTTTCTCGATTAATTTTTCCATGTTGCCTGTCGGAGTCGATTCCGGAAGGCCAGTGATCCTCAAGTTGCTGCGACGAGAGCGCGCTTCCAAGTCCTCCGCCTTGTCTTGCAGCACCTGCAGCACTCTCCCCATTTGCTTGTGTTCAGTGTCCATTATTGACTGCGCCTCCTCCACTTCTGTAACTCTGCGTTCCGCCATGTCTAGCCTTTCTGCATGCTTATCTAGTCTCTCAGCCATTCTGACCATCCGGTACGATAGTGAGTCTATTTTTGTACCCAACACTGAGAGGCTACCCTGCAAGCCTTTTTCCATAGCTGCCAGCATGGAGCGGATGTTGCCTTCCGTATCTTCTTGCATCTGATCATGCGCGTTTTCCCCATCTTCGGTAGTGTTCTCCCGTCCCTTCGTCTTCCTGTGTTCAAACGTAATTTTAGGCTGGGTTTTGGCGACTCTGCCCATCTTGTACAGATCGGAGCCACGGCCTTCCCGTATGACCACCAGGCACCAAGCCAGTGAGCTGACAGCGCACCACTGGTGGGTCCTCCCTATATCACCAGCTACTGCCTCTGATCAATGCGGTGTCCCACTCAAACCTACGGTGCCGACCCTGCGCTGTCGCGGCACACCCCGGAGGGCTTGCAGTATGTTCCCCCGTCAATGATGCCAAGCTACACCCCGGGTTCCGCAGGCTCCCAGTATGGCGACTTTTAAAGTACTTGTCAGGGACCCGCCCTGGGGCCCAGCCCGCGTTCTCAGCTTGCTTGTGATCTCCCGATGCCTATTCCGATGATAAATGAGGCATCACACGCTCCGTGCAGTAATTAGCTCAGAGTGGGGCACCAAGAGAAATGCGGGACCAACGCTCACTTGAGCCAAGCAAAAAAAAAAGGAGTGGGGGGGGCTCACCCTAGGCCGGTAGCTTCGGGTAGGGCCTTGCGTTATTCCTATAGCGCCACCCTTTCTTCAAAATGGCGGCGTATGGTAGAAGACCAATGTATAAACCGTCGTCAGTTCCCAGCCGAAGTCAGTGCACTGGCCGGCATCCCTCACTTCCCCAGGCTTGCAATGATCCCAGGCCCAGCAGCAGCTCACAGCACGACAGGCAGCTCAGCGTGTCTCCGGCAGGTCTCAGCGTCCATAGGGAGTGCAAATGGCCGATCTTCCAGCCGCTCTAACACTGCCGCCCCAAGCACCGCAGGGTACTCACTGTGTCTTAGGCTGCAATATTGCTCAGGTCTCCAAAACCGTGCTCCTCAGGGGGCCCAGCCGCCGGCATGAAGGCGTCCCACGTCGTCCGCCGACTCGGGCTGTCATCCTGGAAATTCGGAGCACGGGCGACGCAGCCGAGGCCCCCGGCCGCGCACCGATGGTCCGGCGTGATCATAGCGCCCCAGGGCCCAAGACCTGTCGGATGTAGTCCCCGCCCGCGGCTCAAGGCTCTCGATCGCTGGCCCCCGCCACAGCCCCCGGACACTGGAGCTGCTCTCGTGGCAGGAGCTATCAGCGGCAGCGCGGCCGCGACGCCGTGGTCCTTCCCACCTCTCCATCACTGCAGGCCGGGGCTCAGGGCCATCCACAGGGCCGCAGCAGGACACCCCCGCTAACTCCGTCATGCCCGGGAGTACAGGAGCCAGGAGCAGCTCGTTTCACTCTCGTGCTCCTCCGAAACAAGCTACGCAGGACAGCAGGTTCGTAGCCTGGCACAGACGCAGGATTAATGCAGGATGATATGTTGGCAGCACGGAGCAGTTCGCTCAAGCGGCCATTTTCGCGGCTCGCATGCTCCGCCCCGCAGGTACTCAGTTTTCAGAACTGCAGTGCTCCGTGTCTTAGCCAATGTTACTGTCCCTTTAAGCTTTAAAATGATTAATTTACCCAAAATTTCTCTACAAATGAGACCTCTGAGAGTAACCAAATGGTGTTTCATGAAAGGGAACGCCCCGCGAATGTGGGCCACTTTTTTTGACAGTGCCCGGGCCAAATTGTGATCCCAATCCGACCCTGCCTGAAATGTCTCAATTTAGAGCGATCCCACGTCATATGCAGTATATCTGCTGGCGTATAAAGGCGCTTGTGGCAATCTGACTGGGTTTCAGGGTAAATCTGGTGAAAGTTTAACAGTGTAAGATAAACTCTATGTAATATATTGAATTGAATGAACTTTTTTTCAAACCAATTTTTTATTAGCATTTAGCAACAGCACCATTCGATGCGTCACATCAGCAAAGTACATGTACGTTGACAGAATGCTCCCCACATAACCAGGGCTGGCATTACATACAGAAAACAGAGGGAGTCTTGGTGTTTTCCATTAACATGCAAGGAAAACAGAAGAAACAAGAACATGCGGCAATAAAAGTCTGTTCAATACACACACACTCACTAGCGTAAGTCCTTTCTAGCCCGGATCTACATCGTTCTAACTGAAGCTTAGCACTGCATCTGCGATGTCAACAAATACAAGTATGTTACCTCACAGGAACATCAAAGCATGCATTACCTCCTCGTAAGTCTTCCTCGCCACAATCAATGAAGTGAGCTTCAGCTCCACACCAGAACCCTCCAAAGCAAAAGTTAGCCTCCCATGCCTCCCATCCCTTCCCAACATGGCCGACCCATATCACCCCTGACCTCTATAAGAGGAGGGCCGGCCCAACCCTCAGCCTGAGAACTACCAAGCAAACACATGAAGCCGATAGCAACACAGGGAGGGAGGGATGGGAACTCATGTGGCGAGGAAGACTATACTCGGAGTAATGAAGATTACCGGTAAGTAACAGGGGCATTACCTCCTCGTAAGTCTTCCTCGCCACATGATCAACGAAGTGAGCACATACACAAGCCAAGAGGCTTCATCGTGAACAAGAAACCACCAACAAGGATGATTTGATATCAAAAGACAGATTTAATCCAATGTACCAAACATACAGAAGAAAACACAGGACAAACCAGAGGGACTAATCAAGGGACGGACGATCCGGCCCCCAGAACAGCCCCCGCAAAAACCCCAGGGGGAGAACCTAACCAAGACCACCCGGGAGAGGGCCTTTAACAGCCGGTATAGCCTGAGGCAGAAGGGCTATAAGGCTATTAGAACATTCCACCTACTAAGGGTAGAATGTTCTAAATTAAAAATGGAGAAACAAAAAGACAAACATTGGAATGTTGGAGCGCTGGGCTTATACCAGCCATTATAAGCCCAGAGCAACTCCATTGTCTTCAATGGAGCTCCCAACATTCCAATGTTCTAATACTTTATACTTTCATCGGAAGGATGAACGGCCCAGCTGACATTGCCTGAATTCAGAATTGTAACTGCAGATCACAAGGAGGTCAGTAGAATCGCTTAGCTCTTGGGCCTATCTTGGCATTAAAATTAACAACAAATTGTCACCTTGTTACAGTTCTCCCTCGAAGGAGGTAACTGGTATCAGCAAAGGGCTTGAGAGGGAAGAGATTACGACATTTGCACAGAACCACAAGACATTCAGTTGAAGCTGGGGCACGAATCCAGCTCCTTATCCAAAATGATCCATTCGGTGGTTTGGAAATCCCGCCATGCCTTTCTTATAAGCCACCCCCGTACTATTAACATTTATTAAAGTTTTCATTGTGTGTATTTTTCTTTTCTTCATAGCGGGTCAGGTTGGAAGTGTTTAGAAACAGGGTAATTAACAGCGCTATAAATTGCGGCCAATTGAGCGTACAGAAGAAGCTGGAAGGAGTGGCGCTTATGACTTCCTCCTCCGGTTGTATGTATTGTTTCTTCTTTGAGCCCTCATAAAAAGCTAATTTGTTTAATGTATTTTGAAGACCCGCCCGTTTTTAGGTTTTTGTGTGCCGAGTGACAGCATGTAAAAGGCTTTTACTTTCTGGGGCATATGTTTAATTGAATGAATTCTGCACTTCACTTCATATCAAAGCATGACATGATGCGCAGACCTCTTTCTGTAGGTCCAAAGAGGAGACACCGCCTCTTCACACCACCCAAAATATTATTCCATAGCACTATCACCGCCACCAAAGCGCCCGAGCCGGGATCAGTAAATGTGCTCTGCAGTGGTAACTAGCTCTGAAGTTTTAACATGATTTACTGAGCTAAGAGCCCGATGCCGAGATGTGTCACTTGTAGGTCATGGGTTCGGTTCTGCGGATTAAAAAAGAACGCACATTACTACAAACAACAACATTTTTATACCAAACTGAAAACTGAACTTGAAACCAAACTGAAAACTAACTTGAAATTCCAACTCCCTTAACGTGGTGTTGATGGAGCAGGGTTTTGAGAAAATAAAACCTGCTCGGATTAACTCCCCAGTAACATTTACTAACAGTGTGTGGTGAGACTAACATGCAAAAACACGAAAACATGGGGAAATGCTTATGCGCATGCGTGCACTAATACGTGGACTAATGCATGAAAGACTAGGCCGCATTCGCGCTCTGCTTAAAAATAAAAATAACAATAATGCTGCTTGCTGCACGTTAATGCTTTGTTATGTTATGTTATGTTATTGAAAGTTTATAACGCGCACAGATACTCAAGAGTGTCCCGGCGCGGAAGCCAACTAAGAGAACAACAGAGCGGACAGAAGCTACGAGTTAATTAAAAAGCAGAGTCTTTAGCTGCTTCTTAAATAGCCTGGACTCTTGAATATTCCGTAGCTCGAATGGGAGAGAGTTCCAGGCTTTGGCTGCCCTAAAAGATAGAGAGCAACCCCCCATTCGAGTAAGACGGAAGCGGGGAATCACTGCCAGTCGCTGTGCAGCTGAACGCAGTTGTCTGCGGGGGACATAGAAATCAAAGCGTCTCCTGAGATAGGGCGGGCCAGATTTGTGAAGGGCTCCATGGGCAAGCGTGAGAGCTTTAAACTGGACACGCTGCACAACAGGGAGTCAATGAAGGTCCCGTAAATGTTGTTTGGTGCTCGATCTGCCAGAAACGCCGAGCAGAACTCTTGCAGCCGCGTTTTGAATAGTCTGCAGCTTTTTCAGCTGGTATCCAGGCAGGCCAATGTACAATGCGTTAGCATAGTCTATGCGTGACAAAATAAGGGCACGTGTCACCATTTCCTTAGCAGGCCTAGGCAGAAGAGGAAAGAACTTCCTGAGCGATTTCAGGATGCCGAAACACGCTCCGGTCAGCTTTTTTATCTGCGTGAGAAACCGGAGGTCCTCACTAAACCAGACCCCCAGATTCTTAACCGGGTTGCCCAGAGAGTGAGGCAGAGGATACTCAGAGGGCCAAAGATCCTCCCTAAATTGTGGGGGAACGACCCATACAACAGTACCTCTGACTTATCCTCGTTGCACTTGAGCTGGGCCTGCGCAAGCCATGTAAAAACAGCTGAAAGGCAGATCTTAGCTTGGTCCGGAGACAGGTCCTTTTCCTCCCAAGTAAAGAGGAGCTGCGTATCATCTGCGTAAGCTATGATCTTGACTCCTAGCTTCTCCGCTAAATAGATCAAGGGAGTAACATATATATTGAAGAGAAGCGGACTCAGAGTGGAGCCCTGCGGAACTCCCGTGGTCACCTTTCTTGGGGCCGAGGAAAAAGGCGGCAGCCATACCTGCTGTGATCTATCCTCTAAGAAGGATTTGAGCCAATCCCATGCCAAGCCTGATACGCCAATGCTTGCGAGACGGGCAAGAAGTTGACAGTGGGGCACCATATCGAAGGCGGCGGAGAGATCCAATAAAATCAGAGCTGCTCTGCCGCCTGCATCCAAACATTCTCTTATAGCCTCTGACATCTCAACAAGGGCTGTCTCAGTGCTATATGTGGCTCTAAATCCCGACTGGGCAGGGTGGAGAGCTCCGGATGTTTCAACAAAGCTAGCAAGCTGTTTATATACTGCTTTCTCACACACTTTAGCCACAGCCGGGAGAAGAGAAATAGGTCGATAGCTGGCAGGCATAGAAGGATCTAAGGATGGCTTCTTTAATAGAGGTAGTAGTTTGGCCTGTTTCCACATAAGTGGAACTGTGGCCGTCTGAAGAGACAAATTAATGATGATATTGACCTCTAGAATGACTACCTCAGCCGCCGCCACTAACAGCCTGGCCAAACAAGGGTCAGCAGGAGAGTCTGATTTTAATGATTTGAGGATGAACAGTGAGTCCAGCGGGGTGATGGGCACAAAACTCATCAGGGGCGGGATGATAGAATCAGGAACAGGAGTATTCTGAACAGAGGACCCCACCTGCCCCAGAGGACCCGTCCCCAGACTATCCTGGATCGTCTGGATTTTATCTATAAAGAAGCAGGACAACTTCTCACACCAGCTATCAGAGGCAGGGAAGGCAATGCGCTCTGCACAGGGAGTTATAAAACTTTGGACGATTTAAAAAATTTCCTTAGAGTTGTTTTTAGACATAGCAATGCGTTCCGCATAAAAGGTGCTTTTTGCCTCCTTGATAGCAGCATAATACTCCTTCTGAGCCCTCCTTAGTGCTATTTTAGCCACAGGGCAGTAGGCCCGTCTCCAACTACGCTCTAGTTTCTTGCAAGTCTGCTTTAGCTCCTTGAGCGCACTAGAGTACCAAGGTTTAGACAGGGTATTTCTTACTCTTTTATTAGCGAAAGGCGGGGATAGGTCTTCCACTGCCTGTGAAATCCAGTTGGTAAGTCTCCCTAAAGCATCACCCAGATCATTAGCAGCAGTGGGGCGTGAATCAGACAGAACTCTGCAAAAAGCCACGGGGTCAATTCTTTTGGAGGGTTTGCCTTGGTAAGGTCCATTAACAGGATGAGACCCCTGAATGGTCCATGAGTTATTTGCTAGACAAATAACGTGGGATAGTGCAAATGGTGGGCGGTAAAACAGTGAGAATTATATTTCATGAAATTAATAATGTCTGTGTTTTATTCATCGTAGTGATGCTTGCATGGGCCTACATCGTTGTCTGACGAGTTGAGGGTTAAAAAGAAAACTACTAAATAAGCCGAAAATCGAGCTCTGAGAGAGAATGAAGAAGGCAAAAGTTGATAACCTTCAAGAAATCATTGTGTGTCTGCCAAGTAACGGAAGGATGGACGTGGGACCAAGTGTAAATGTGCAAACTTCTTCCGTGGAAGCTGCAGAGGCGGACAATGAAAATGTAGAGATTTGTAACATGTTACTAGTTGGAGGAAGCGTGTATTCATGAGACGTGGCTTGCGTATTGTTAGAAATGTAAAACAAAGAATGCTGTGAAAACATGGACGTGACTATGGTGGTGTGATAAAACACCCCCTAAACTGACCAATGAGAGACAAAGATTCTGAAAATGTTGTTACAATGGTGGGTTGGACAGGAAGGTTTTAGAGTATAACTGGGGTGTTTGGGGGGTGTTTGGGAGCACGCCTTTGAAGAAGCTAGAGAGGGGAGATCGTCGCTGTCCATCGGTTTGCTGTATGCAGATAGAGGCCTACCTGTTTCCTGTTCCTGTCCTACTCTTTGTTCCCTGAACTTACTCGGGGAACCCCCATCTATTCTCATGGCCAGGGGGTAGATTTTCCACTAAAATACTTAGGTTAGTATAGCTAAAATCTGTATTTTGCATAATCATTTGCAAATGTATTTTTGTCTCTGAAACTTTTGTCTCTTCATCTATCCACTCCCTCATTACAATCTGTTCCTTGTGATTTGAGTTTGACACCTTTTGCTTTGATAAATGTTATCTCTCTGTGATTTATGCATTGTTTGCCTTGTAAAACTGTACATTATGAGCATTTACCTTTACATTATTTGCGATAAATATTATTAGCCTTATACCGAGTTTGTGACTTATTTAGTATAGATTAATAGTTAATTTCTAATTATTACCATCAACTTCTCAACTAATGGTTCATCGACCAGAGGAAAGAGAGTTGATTACAGGTTCAATTATGCATCTTGTGTGTTAGGACGAGCCTGTAGTTTATGAACAACTGATTTAACGTAAACTTGAAACAGTGCAACAGGGATTTATGTGTTGGGTGTATGAGTATGGGCCAGTGATTGTGTTTTATCGATTATCGATCCCTGATTGGCACTGGATCAGTTTTTGGTAGCAGAGGACGGTTTATTATTGATTAGTTTGGTAATAATTATCGATTATTGATTATTTGTTTTCTTAACATGAAAAGTTAGTGTTTTGTTCTATGTAGAAGTACGGGTACTGAGTTACCTAAGATCCCGGGATGATAATGTTTTAGCCTGAAGAGGCAGAAGAATAGTGTGGATAAGGTATCACACTGCAGTAGTACTTTGTCTGTTGTCATAATACTTAACGGCGAGATGCTGTTGGTGTTATATTAGGGACTTTTCGTTTGAGAGTAGATTTTATTTAAAATAGCGAAGGGTCCACTTCCGAAACTCTGGCCTTACATCCCCAAAGGAGAACCAAGACCTCTTTCCATGTGAAAGTCCTCTCCCGAAACTTTGGCTAGTATCCCTAGAGGAGTACCAAGTCCTCCCGCAGCTTGTTTGGGTGTAGAATAGCACTGGTCGTTATTTTACTTGGAGTGAAAGAATCTTTCTTTTGAAGTGGAGACTATCTCTTTATTTAGTGGAACAGACAAAGTAGCATTGTTTTATGTTTGTTTCTAACAAGTTTTGTTGAGAAAAGTATAGAAAAACATTGCTGTATTATTTTCTAAAGGGAGGGCCAGTAGTTGGAGTAATACTGACATCACAAAAAAGCTGCGCTGGCATTGGTCAGACAGTTGGCGTTTGAAGTGCTGTGATTGGTTGATTACTGTGAGCCGCGCTGGTATTGGTCAAGGTACTGATTACGTAGGAGTGTTCTGATTGGTTGGTTGGTGTGAGTCGCACTGGTAGTGGACGGTTGTTAGCAAATAGAATAAACAGAAGTACAAAGAGTTTGTTGTTTGTTTATTGAATTGTATTTTTAGCGAGAACATTTGGGAAAAATGAAGCTGATTAATAAGATAAAGAGTTTCTTTAAAAAGGACAAACCAATAGTTACATGAATTGCACTATTTATTGTACACCAGATGGTATTGCTTTCCAAACATCAGATGAGGATGTTGCGTTTAAAATGATGTTAGCGAAGCAAGGGACAGAAGTGGATTAATTGTTTTCACTTCTTACTAAAGAAGATTTGCCTGCAGAGTTGAGAAATACAGTAAGGTCTGATGTAAGGGACTTCTCAGGAAAAGAGATTGGTCTGATGAAAGGTGTGGCTCCTATTCAGGTTGCGGTGAAACCGGGTGCAACATTTCCAAACACACCTCAATACAAAATGAGTCCCGAGATAACAGCAGGAGTTATTCCTGTGATTGACCAAATGATTGAGCAAGGTATTTTAAGAGAAATACTAAGCAGTCCTTGTAATTTGCCTATTATGGGAATTAAGAAGCCAAGCAGAAAATATAGGATAGTACAAGATTTACGAAAAATAAATAAGATTGTGGTACCCTGTTGTCCAATAGTGCCAAATCCAGCAGTGATTTTATATCAAATTCCCTGTGATGCAGAATGGTATACAGTAATTGATCTGTGTCAAGCATTTTTCTCGATTCCTTTACATCCGGATAGCCAGTATTTGTTTGCGTTCCGGTTCGGAGACCGTGTTTTGGCATGGTGCCGAGTTCCCCAAGGGTACACAGAGAGTCCATCGATTTTTAATCAGATTTTGAAAAAATGTTTGGAGACTTTGATTATGCCAGAAAAATCGGCTTTGGTTCAGTATATTGATGACCTACTGGTGGCATCAAAAACACGAGAGGCATGTGTGACAGATACAATTGCCTTACTGAATCATCTGGCAGAAGGTGGACACAAAGTGTCACCAGCAAAATTACAATTTTGTAAACAGGAGGTCCAATATTTGGGACACAAAATAGAGAAAGGAGTCAGGAAGGTGACACCAGAACGGATCAGTGTGATTCAACAAATGAGCCTTCCTACAACTCAGAAGGTGCGAATGTTCTTGGGAATGGTTGGATACTGCAGACAGTGGATCAGTGGCTTTTCACTAATTGCAAAGCCTCTACAGAGGTTGACACACAAAGATGTGACTGATCTGATTGAATTGGATGATGAAAGCATGAAAGCTTTTATTGAGTTACGAGATAGTCTTTGTCGAGCACCTGCATTGGGAATGCCAGATTATACAAAGGATTTTGCGTTGTACTGTTGTGAGAGAGATGGGTGTGCATTTTTAGTTTTAACTCAGAGACATGGAATGGCACGATGCCCAGTGGCATGTTTTTCTGCTACTTTGGATTCAGTGGCTGCAGCGTTACCAGGTTGTTTGAAAGCAGTAGCTGCTACTTGTGTGAGCCTGGAACAAAGTGAAGCGATTGTGATGGGACATTCAGTTTAAAGTATATGTGCCACACTCAGTTGAGATTCTTTTGACAAGAACACGTACACAGCACATGACCTAGAGTCGGCTGACTAGGTATGAAAGAGTAATATTAGGTGCTGAAAATGTGACTGTGGTGAGATGTACGACAATAAATCCGGCAACATTGTTGCCTAGTCCATTTTGTGAGGAAGTAAGAGATGAAGCAGATCACGATTGTTTGGATGTGACAGATTTGTGCACAAAACCAAGGCTAGACATTAAGGATACTCAGCTAGAGGAATCAGATAGTGTGATGTTTGTTGATGGATCTTGTCTGAGAAATGAAAAAGACGTATTGAGTTCTGCCTATGCAGTATGTACAGTGGCTGCGGTTCTGGAAGCATCCTGTCTAAAAGGGGTAAATTCTGCACAAATTGCTGAGCTCATAGCTCTGATTAGAGCATGCAAAATTGGCAAAAATTTGAAAGAAACCATATTTACTGACAGTCAATATGGTTTTGGGGTGGTTCACGATTTCGGTCAGTTATGGATGCAAAGGGGATTTCTGACTTCTTCAGGTTCTCCGATCAGAAATAGTAAAAATGTGAAAGATTTATTGGATGCTTTGCAATTGCCAAAGAAAATTGCGGTGGTTAAATGTTCTGCACATAAGTCAGGAAATGATTATGTGACAAGCGGCAACAGATACGCTGATCAAGTAGCGCGTTTCTGTGCACAAAATTCAATTGCGATAAACAGAGGGGTGGAGAAGAAAAATACTAATTGCCACCTGATGTTTTCCTCCTGGGAAACTTGGGATGAGATTAGACAGTTACAAGAAGAGGCAAGTGATGAGGAAAAGGAAATTTGGAAAAAATCAGGCTGCAAGAAGAGAGCAGAAGATGAAGTTTGGGTGTATATAGATGAAAGACCAGTTATGCCAGATTCTTTACTATCTCAAATGGCAAGGGTATACCATGGAATTGCACATGTTGGAAGAGATGCAATGATTAGGCTCTACAAGCAGTCATGGTATAACCCAAAATTCAGGGTCATTGCAGAGAGTCTATGCCAAAGGTGTGTTATATGTCAGCAGCAAAATCCAGGCAGGAAGACAATTGTGAGTTGGGGACGAATTGGAAAGGCAGCAGGACCATTTACGAGGCTCCAGCTCCATTTCATTGAGCTTCCCCCATGTAACGGACTAAAATATGTGTTAGTTGTTATTTGTTTGTTTTCTCGTTGGGTAGAAGCTTATCCAACAAGAAGGAATGATAGCTTGACTGTTGCGAAGTTGCTTCTAAGAGAACTAATTCCAAGGTTCGGTTTTCCAGTCACTTTAGAGACAGATAGGGGATCTCATTTTAATAATGAGATAATTCGGATGATTTGTGCAGCACTACAGATTGAGCAGAAGCTGCATTGTGCCTATCGACCAGAAGCATCTGGAGTGGTCGAGCAAATCAATGGCACTATAAAATCTAGACTGGGAAAAGTATGTGCATCCACAACACTGAAGTGGCCTGACGCTTTACCCCTGGTATTGATGAGTCTTAGAAGTATTCCAGATAAAAAGACTGGATTGAGTCCTCATGAAGTGCTAATGGGAAGAGCAATGAGACAAGCGATTGTACCAGCAAACAAACTGATGAATATTTCTGATGATTTAGTGCTTGATTATTGCAAAGGATTGGCTGATCTGCTGCGTTCTGTGCCTCATCAGGTTGGAGAAATTGCAACCACAACACAGCCTGATCAAGCACATAATCTGAGTCCAGGAGAGTGGGTTCTTGTCAAGAAACACGTGAGGAAGTCGTGTTTAGAACCCAGGTGGCATGGACCATATCAGATTATTTTAGTGACAACAACAGGAGTGAAGTGTGGTGGCTTGCCAAACTGGATCCACGCAAGTCATACCAGAAGAGTCTCAAGTCCACTTGAAAAAGAAGGTGAGCAGCAACTGGTGGAAAAAGGATAAGAAACCAGAAACTGGAGGTTGTGAAGCTAAATAATCTAGTGTGACAGATTCTGACAAGCTTGATGATGATGAACAACCAAGCACAAGTCAAGTAGAGTGGGCATCAGCTATTGGGTCTCGTAAGACTGCTGTTGAGCAAGTAGAAAAGGAAGTTACAGAAAATCAAGAGCAAGTTCAACAAAAAAAGGGACTAAATAAAAGAACCAATGAAGAAGTGGTTCAAGCTAAGAGAGTGCAAAAGGGTGAAAATTGGCCAAGTGGAGTAAAAAGACTGAAATACACTCTTGAAAGGAGAAAACTAGAACAAATAAATGAAGTATCAAGTCAAACTGAACAAGAAGAATCAGAAGAAGAATTAGTACGAAGAACGAAGAGAATAAAAATCCCAAGAGAGAAATACACAGCTCCTGAATGGACATATGTAATATTTGAAGAAATTGAGAGCACGGATCAAATAGAAAGAGAAGTTGGTACTGGTACTGAGCAAATTGATGAAAGCAAATTGAGACCGCCTTAAAAGAGAACAGTGAAAAATTAAGGTGAAAATTCAGTGAAAATATTTGGGAAGTTCCCGAGGATTTGAAGAAGACTCTTACAAAAAAAAAAATACAAAAAAATAAGAGGGAGGTAAGGAAGAAGCTTTCTTCTTGAAGTGAAGGATACACTTTTTTCCGGTGGTTTTTTGGACAAGTTTGTCAAAATTTTTAGAAAGTTGTTAGGAATTTCCATAGGTTTTTCTTAGATTTTTTATTTTTTATAGTATACAAAACGGCAGAAGATATAGTGACTGGACATCAAGAACCTAGTTTTAAACGTAGATGTATTAAAGCTTGCTTATGTAGTGTCTTGCTATTAATGTGAATATGGTTAATATTAATTGTCTTTGTACCTGTTCTAATGGTAACTAATAACAAGAATAATACTAATAGTGTGATAAGTGAAAGAATGGACCCTGTTACTAAAGAAACTCCTAAAACTAACAATGATCGGGATGATGATAGCATTTATCATCATGATAAATCAATTAGTGATTTCTCGTTAAATGTCTTTACAAAATTGCTTTACGAATATGTTGACACAATGGATGTGAGAGATTGCTATGTATGCATGCAATTACCTTCGGCTGTCTCAGAGGGGGTGACTTATCATCACCTTCCTTTAACATATGGTGTATCATGTAGTGTACTAACTAGTCTTTTCTACATGACGGGGAAGTTACAGTATTATTATTCAAACATGGATTTAGTGTTTTCAGAAATTCCTATTAGAAAAGATAAGAATAAGGTGTATAGTAATAGAAATGCGGGATACATGGGAGAATTTTTCCATATTACATAGACAATAGATATAGTATATGCTCATAGAAATAATCTAACATGTAGTTTGCGGGCTGAAGAAAAAGAATTTATTAACATGTAGAAGATCGAAGACAGGATTTTCAAAGAAAAGCTGCTGAACAGAAGTCACATGTACCACCATGGGCTTTTAGAGAGGGAAATTATAAGAAAGGCGAGACTTACGTTGCAATGTCTCTTGATTGGTATCATAAAGGGAAACTTTGCTTACTTAGACTAAAAACTGACTATAATGATTATTTCATTGGTACTGGTGAATGTGAACACACTTTTCTGATAACTGGTGGATGGGGATTGAAAGGTGGAACTGATCCTGTATTTCCAGGAGTATATTATGTGTGTGGTAAGAATGCTTACTATAGGTTGCCAACACACTGGTATGGTAGTTGTTACTTTGGGATAGTATTTCCCAAAGTATATCACGTAGATAGAAATAATAAAATCAATGAAATAAAGCATGGACTAACACGCAAAAAGAGAGCAAGTTTTTCAGAAATAATTGGTGATATTTTTGGTGCACTGATACCCTCAGTTGGAGTCGTTCTAAATTCGCATAAAATTCGGAAATTGTCCACAGTGGTTGTTCGTTTATCAACAGACACTGCTGGTGGGTTTTTGATGATTGATACTGAAATGGTTGCAATTAGATCAATGGTTTTGCAAAATCGACTTGCCCTGGATTTTCTATTGGCAAAAGAGGGCGGAGTCTGTGGCATGTTGAAAATACAACACTGCTGTACTTATATCCCTGATAAAAGAAAAAATCTTGAGGGATATATAAAGATTATTACGAAGGTACATGACGATTTGACTCAACTGGAGGTTGACGGTGTTTGGGAGAAACTTGGTAAGAGTTTTTCCTCTATAGGTAGATGGTTTTCCACATTTGGGAGTAGTTTATTAGGAAAAATAGTAATACCAATTATTTCAATAGCTGTAGGGATTTTGTTTACAATAATAGCATATAAATGTCGTAAGTGTAGATGTGGAAAGAAGGAGATGACAGAAGCAGACAATAAAAGTAGAGCTAGGAAAAGGAAGAGAGAAGAAATAGAACTAGAAGATATGAGAGGAAATTATTATGAAATGATGAAAGATTTAGACGAGAAAATGGCAAAAAGGGAAAGAAGTACAGTCCTTTAGATAAAAATAAAGGTGGTAAATAGTATGATGGTGATTTTTGTGATGGCTCAAAAATGCCATCAAAGGGGGGAATTGATGGAGCAGGGTTTTGAGAAAATAAAACCTGCTCGGATTAACTCCCCAGTAACATTTACTAACAGTGTGTGATGAGACTAACATGCAAAAACACGAAAACATGGGGAAATGCTTATGCGCATGCGTGCACTAATACGTGGACTAATGCATGAAAGACTAGGCCGCATTCGCGCTCTGCTTAAAAATAAAAATAATAATAATGCTGCTTGCTGCACGTTAACACTTTGTTAGACAAATAACGTGGGATAGTTCAAATGGTGGACGGTAAAACAGTGAGAATTATATTTCATGAAATTAATAATGTCTGTGTTTTATTCATCGTAGTGATGCTTGCATGGACCTACATCGTTGTCTGACGAGTTGAGGGTTAAAAAGAAAACTAATAAATAAGCCGAAAATCGAGCTCTGAGAGAGAATGAAGAAGGCAAAGGTTGATAACCTTCAAGAAATCATTGTGTGTCTGCCAAGTAACGGAAGGATGGCCGTGGGACCAAGTGTAAATGTGCAAACTTCTTCCGTGGAAGCTGCAGAGGCGGACAATGAAAATGTAGAGATTTGTAACATGTTACTAGTTGGAGGAAGCGTGTATTCATGAGACGTGGCTTACGTATTGTTAGAAATGTAAAACAAAGAATGCTGTGAAAACATGGACGTGACTATGGTGGTGTGATAGAACACCCCCTAAACTGACCAATGAGAGACAAAGATTCTGAAAATGTTGTTACAATGGTGGGTTGGACAGGAAGGTTTTAGAGTATAACTGGGGTGTTTGGGAGCACGCCTTTGAAGAAGCTAGAGAGGGGAGATCGTCGCTGTCCCTCGGTTTGCTGTATGCAGATAGAGGCCTACCTGTTTCCTGTTCCTGTCCTACTCTTTGTTCCCTGAACTTTCTCTGGGAACCCCCATCTATTCTCATGGCCAGGGGGTAGATTTTCCACTAAAATACTTAGGTTAGTATAGCTAAAATCTGTATTTTGCATGATCATTTGCAAATGTATTTTTGTCTCTGAAACTTTTGTCTCTTCATCTATCCACTCCCTCATTACAATCTGTTCCTTGTGATTTGAGTTTGACACCTTTTGCTTTGATAACTGTTCTCTCTCTGTAATTTATGCATTGTTTGCCTTGTAAAACTGTACATGATGAGCATTTACCCTCACATTATTTGCGATAAATATTATTAACCTTATACCGAGTTTGTGACTTATTTAGTATAGATTGATAGTTAATTTCTAATTATTACCATCAACTTCTCAACTAATGGTTCATCGACCAGAGGAAAGAGAGTTGATTACAGGTTCAATTATGCATCTTGTGTGTTAGGACGAGCCTGTAGTTTATGAACAACTGATTTAACGTAAACTTGAAACAGTGCAACAGGGATTTATGTGTTGGGTGTATGAGTATGGGCCAGTGATTGTGTTTTATCGATTATCGATCCCTGATTGGTGCTGGATCAGTGTATGGCGCCCTACTAGGGTTTCGGCTCGGCCGGGATCTGGTTGCCCTGCTTTGCAGACAACAATAACAAGGCAATGGGGAGGGGGTAGGCACGGACGGGCCCTGAAGCTGAAGAGGCACGGACAAAAGCATAGTCATGTCACTGGATTTAAATAAATAAAAATAAAAAAAACACTCACTGAAAGTCTGCGCTTTCGATTCTATGACTGTCCTGTGGTATGTAATGTATCTTAGGTATTTGTATTGGTGTTTCACTGTTTCTTTAATTGTGTCCAGAACCTTGATTTCCTCATTGTTCTGGCACTTGGAATCCTGAGCTCGGTCTACCTTGGGTGAGTCAGTTGGTCTCCGCTGGTCAGCCTGCTTGCTGTGTTGCCGTGGGTTCCCTGCTATGACTTATTCTTGGAATAAACTACTTTGATCCAGCTTCCGGTCTCTGCCTGTCATTTCAGCCTAACCCCATACTATATTTTGGTACCAGGAGTGGGGTAGGCTGTTTTGACACTGACCGCACCGAAACAGTTCTGCTTCTACCTTGCTGAGACCTGCATCTTGCTGAGACCTGCCTGTGTGAACCCACCGGCTGTTCGATGTACCCTGTGCTTGCTTCGTGACTCAGGTGGGCCCGTTTCTTTTTACTTTACTATCAGGCCCGGCTTTGATTACTTCTACCTACATTCGCCAACCGCCATTTGTTCTCGTGAGTCCTCGCACTCCTACTCCGCGTGGCCTGGCATTGTCTTTTCTCGAGCTGCCTTCCCATCGCGCTCCAGCTTGTGTCGTCACACAGCTGTGGGAGCCTCCGCACGACGTATTGGCCTCGCCTGGCATTGTCTTCCTCGAGCTGCCTCTCCGTCGTGCTCCAGCTTGTGTCGTCACACGGCTATGGGAGCCACCGCACGACGCTCTTGCCATATCCTCTCATTGGCTGTTTCGGAGTACGTGCTTTCGTAGCACGTTCGGACGCCATCTTGGTTGAGGATCTCTTCCTTCACTCGTATGCTGTGTTCAGTTTTTTCCTTGGGTGATTCACACACTTACTTTTACACCAGCATCCAGTCTACAGCATCGGTGATCCACACACCTGCTGTGTGGCACATCGTGTTTCTTTGCGCATCGGTGATCCACACACCAGCTGTGTGGCACATCGCATTTCTTTGCCTCCATGTTCTAATTTTTTGTGTGGCTTTTTCTACGCTTTCGGTGATCTGCACACCTATCCTGCAGGTGCTTATTGTTGTCATTTGCATACCTGCTGCGCTGTTCACATTCCTCTGTCAGTCTACTTGTTGTGTGGACAAATTTTCTTGTTTGTTCAAGTTTTTTTTAATTGGTTTTTCTTCCTCTGCATTCACTCTAGCCTTTCTACACCATTTTTTTTTTTTTAAATATCTTTATTGAATTTTTTTGTTTTTGTTTATATAAACATGAAACAATACATTTATCTCGTTTGCAAGAGGGAAATCACTGTCATTTGTAAACTAGCAAAGATACTTATTCAACTCTTTAGGAGGCAGTGTAACAAAAACAAGTATATCGTATGCGTTATTAAAGTAAGACGAAAATTTACATCTTGTGCCTGCATTTGGTCCTTGTTGCCCCTTAGTCATTAATATTGATTTCGCATTATGTTCATGCGAGTAATAGTTGCAATACCGCTTACCTCTTATATCTGACTGAGAGGTAATGTGACTCTTCAGGTACTATAAATCAATTCCGTTGTGCTGTATGCGTGACAGTGTATTATTGGCAATTCTCGATCCAACAAATATATATTTTTTTTTTATAAAAATCATGAACTGATAACAACAACTAAAGAAATAATAATAAATGTCCAAGAAAGAACAAACAAAAGAAAAACATGTTACTAATGAAAGGGGGGAGGGGGAGGCTGCCATCGAGCATTTACTGTGGTGGGGTTTTGGTGTGCATGTATCTATGTGTGCGTTCAGCTCTATGGGCTGCTCGGTGTGCTGCCAAGGAGGTGAATGCAAAATGATCACAAGAGCTGTGCCTATATGTTGTGCGAGTCAACAGCGGAGAAGACGTGCTAGCGTGGGTATGCTGGGCTAGGTTGACAGACGTCCCATTTGGTCGGCTATCAGGGGGCAGCTGCTTCATCGCCGCTGGCCGTTAGCAGGGGCATGTCCTCCCCTTCACCATCTGGATGTACTAAGGTGCGCAGGATTGCATCCCAGGACTGTGCGATAGGATACTTACGCAGTCCTGCAGTTTCTTCTCTATGCAAGGTGGTGCTTTCAGCTTGCGCCCACACTGCTAGGGATTTCTCCCAACTAGTTATTACTGGGGGATCTATATGCTTCCATCTTTTAGTAATGAGGCGCTTAGCAGCTATTAGGCCTAAATCTTTGAATCTAGTGACAACCTTGTTACGTTTCGTTCGTGTATAGAGTCCTAGTATACAGACCTCCCATGTACACGCTAGGGAGGTCTCAGTGCATCTTTCAAGTGTCTCCACAACCGCACACCAATATGCCTGGAGCCGGGCGCAGGACCATAGCATATGTAAAAGACCGGCGTCTGCGAGTTGGCATCTGGGGCAGGCGGAGGTGGTAATATGAAAGTACTGATTTATTTTGTCTGGGGAAAGGTATGCTCTGTGTATTATGTATGTTTGAATTAATTTAAATTTAGAGCTCCGAGGTACACACGTGGATCCGGCCAAGATACTGTCCCATTCCTTGTCCGTCCACGGCTGCCCCCTATCCTCTGCCCAGCGCGCATGGAGCGTCGTTGTTGGTTGCAGTGTGTGCGTAAGGAGGGCCTCTGCTAACCAGTGCACTATATGAGAGCCCTCTCCCATGACGTGGAGGTATTGTAGAAGTAGATGTGTGGGTAGTTCCACCGTAATGTCTCCCCACGCAGCCGTCAAAGACCTGACTATTGCATTGTACAGAAGGAATTGCCCTGCAGGGACACCATGATCATTCCCTAGAGTTTCGAATGTGAGTAGTGTGCTCTCTGCATATAGGTCCCCCAGCGTGTCCAGCCTCGCCTCACGCCAACACAGCAAGGCCGAATCCGGCACCCTATCCCGGCCTCTGGGCGTCCCCATCAATGGCAACGATGGAGCATAGGGAGTCGTATCGCGGGTAAGGTATAAACTTCTGCGGTAGCATCTATGTGCGAGTTCAAGGCACATTTGAGGGGGGCGGGAGAGCGATGCTGCATGGTGAAACAAATGGCAGATGCGTGGTTGAGACCACGGAGGAAGTGTCGTTGCGGTATCTTCGAGGTTTTTACCGCTTAGCCACTTTGTAACCCACTGCAATTGTGAAGCTAGATAATATAATTCCATATTTGGAACTGCCAGTCCACCTCCGCTGGTAGGGGCATATAGTTTCCGAAGCGCCACTCTAGGCCTCCCCTTATTCCAGATCAAATCCCGTATCTGACTTTCTAGGTTCCGGAGTATCTTCACTGGGACATATATTGGAAGGTTCGAGAAATAATATAACAGGCGCGGCAGGATTATCATTTTTGCTAATGCAACTCGACCCATTACGCTTAACGGCAAATCTTCCAAAATTGCATCTGTGCCTTGACTGCAGAGATGGCTCGTATAAGATTTCCCTCAAGTATATCGGCTGAGGATCTGTATATATATATATGCCTAGGTACCTAAACGTGGTTGTGTACCAGGGCAGATCGGCCTCATTAATAGATATGGTAGCCGGATTTAAGTTTTCGTTGAATGCATATATTCCTGATTTGGTCCAGTTCACACGAAGTCCGGACATAGTCTCGAATTGGTGGAAGATGGCCGCTATGACGGGGGGAACATTATATAAGTCTCGCACGTACAATAGCAGGTCATCTGCATATAAAGAGACCGTGTGGAGCACATCTCCTAACGGTATTCCCCACCCTATGCCGCTTTCGCGAAGTAACACAGCTAGGGGCTCCATTGCAAGGGAAAAGAGCAGCGGTGACAGAGGGCACCCCTGCCGTGTCCCGCGCCTGACCCGTATCATATCGGAAATGAACTTCCCTGTGCGAACTCGGACGGTGGGGCGCTGGTAAAGCAACTGGATCATCTGCATATAGTGATCCCCCAAGTCATATTTGCATAAGACCGCTGCAAGGTAGGGCCATTCTAGGGAGTCAAAGGCCTTCTCCAAATCAAGCACTAGACAGCCAGAGCGCGGCCACCTGTCTAAGGCATATTTCTGAACTCTGAAAAGCCGACGGATATTAAGTGATGTGTTCCTAGTGGGAACAAAGCCATTCTGGTCAGGATGGATCATTGTTCTCACCAAGGGAGCCAAGCGTTTAGCCAGGAGGGATGCAAAAACTTTATAATCTGTATTTAATAAAGCCAACGGACAATATGAGCCAAGGGATACTGGATCTCTGCCAGGTTTGAGGAGTGATACCAATGTTGCTTCATTTTGCGTGACTGTTAAGGCTGCATCTTCAATGGCAGCTTCATATGTTTTAATTAATTGTGGTATTAGGACTTGTGAATTGGCCTTATAAAATTCGGCTGGCAGGCCATCTGGGCCTGGCGATTTGCCGTTGGATAGAGAGAAAATGCTGTCCCTGACTTCCTCAGGCAGTATAGGGCAATTGAGTTCCTCTCTTTGTCCTGGAGTCAGCTGTGGCAGCGCCAGATCAGTGAGGTAGGTCTGCAGGTCGTCTGACATAGTTTGGAGCTGAGACTGATATAGTTGGGCATAGTGAGCTGTGAATGCAGCATGTATTTCTCTCTGTGTATAGACTGTGGTGCCCTGAGACGTGCATATGGATGTTATCGGTGAAGTCACTGTGTCTTGGCGGATCAACCAGGACAGCAATCTGCCAGCCTTGTCCCCTTTTTGATGTGTTTGTGCCGAGTGTGCTGCATAATTTAAGCATTGCAGTCGTTCTATTAATCTAGCGTGTTCCTCTCGCTTCCGTGCTAAGAGCTCCGGAGAACCTCCCACGGCTGCACGCTCGCCCAACTCCAGTCCCCTCTCCACGGCGGTGAGTTCAGTCTCTAATTGCGCGCGCATCCCAGCTTGTGCACCTAAACAGTGCCCCCGCATGACCACTTTGAAAGCGTCCTATTCTAACTGCGGTGTGGAGGCCGTGCCTGCATTTTCATCGAAGTACTGCGTAATGGTAGTGGCTAGTAAATTTCGGGACGGTGCATCAAGCAGGATGTCTGGTTGTAGCCGCCAGAGGGGGATTGGTGGCCGTACATGCTCCCATGCCAGCTTCAGCACATGAGGGTTGTGATCTGAATGCGTCCGCCCCAAATAGTAAGCCCCGGGTACGCTGGAGAGTAAGTCGTCAGTCAGCAGAAACCGGTCAAGGTGCACATATAGATCATGCGCTCCTGAGTAATAGGAATATTGTTTGTCACAGGGATTCCTGTGGCGCCAGATATCAGTCAAGTGCCATTGTGCCGTCCAATTGGACAGAGCCTTCATGGCAATATGCGTGCTTGTCCCTGTGAGAGGAGGGAACGAGCGATCCAGTGAGACATCTAAAACACTATTATAGTCACCTCCCAGTATCATTGGAACATCATGCCAGGGCGCTAAAGCACTTGAAAGACTATCAAAGAAAGCCCCCTGATCGGAGTTGGGCGCATAAAGCAAGGCAATAACTATTGGTCTGCCATCCAATATGCCATTGACTATGACATATCTACCCTCCACATTTATTAATGAACCTGTTACCTTAATAGGGACCCCTGGCCTGATCCATATCAGGACCCCTCGAGCAAACGCCGAGTAACCCTTGGCATAGATTTGTCCCCACCAGCGACGTTGTAAATGTACTATCTCTGTTTTGGGGAGATGAGTCTCCTGTAGAAGAGCTATTTGTATTCAATGGCGTTTAATATAAGAGTAAATGAGGTATCTGCGTGATGGGGTATGTATTCCTCTCACATTCCAGGTACCAATTTTAATCGAAGCCATGATATACGTTCAGTACAAGCACATATGTAACAAGCAAGCTGATGATGAATACATGATAAGCAGTGATAGTGCACCCATATTAGCGATTGTAATGTCTTTTTAGCTGTTTTCTCAGATGGCATATCCCAATACACAGGAAATAACTGCGCGAACCAAAACAAAATAATGCATAATACCAAGAGGTCGAGCATGCAACAAGCAGCCGTCCAAACCATGCCTAGAGGCAACATCCAAATGAGGACTAAAGAGGGTGCTAGCCTTTCTACACCATGGCTAGTAATCACGGAGTCATTCAACCTCCTCCTTTTCTACAAAAAGCAGGTAAACCTGATATCAAATGGTTAGAATGGCTTTGCATTTTCGAAAACTATTTGGCAGCCATTGATCCTGAAGGCTACGCTCCTTCCAGAAAAATGGCTATGTTGTTCAACCATTTAGGAACTGCTTGTCAAAGGGTTTTTCACAATATCCCTCGTTCTCCAGCTCCAGTTTCTGAAGGTACTTCTTGGAATGTTTATTTGGAAGCAAAGGAACGTATGAGGAAACAGTATCCTGATGTGTCAAATGTTTTGTTGGAAAGGTTCAACTTTGCTATGTGCAAACAATCGTGCAATTAATCAGTTGAGGACTACGTTGCTACTCTCAGAGTTCTGGCTGAAAAATGTGAGTTTGGTGCTAACATTGACACTCACATTAGAGAGCAGTTTGCTTTTTACTGTTCTTCGAAAAAAATTCAAGAACGTTTACTAGCTTGCCGCAATCCAACCCTAGCTGAAGTATTAGGTATTGCCATGAGTATTGAAAGGTCCATTGTCACCTCCAAAGTCTTGTCCAGTCACTCTGCTCTCTCTTCACCTTCTGTCAATGTGTTGTCTGACGACGATCTTCTTTGTGCTGTTAGCAACAAACAAATCTTCAACAGAACCAATCGTAGGGGTCAACCTTCCAGCAAACAGCTTGTTTGTTTTCATTGTGGTTCAAAGAATCACATTGGAAACAACCCAACTTGTCCTGCTATTGGTAGGAAGTGCAATCGTTGCCACAATATGGGCCACTTCCAAGGTGTATGTAGAAGTTTGACACATTGGGTTCAGCACCCCATAGATACGTATATCATAATGTATTAGACAATGTGTACACAAAGAAGATTCCAGTTTGCAGACGCGATCTTTTCTTGTATAAAACTGTTCTTTATTGTATTTTCATAAAAATCCACAAAGCCATAGCCAACGCGTTTCGTCTCACACAGAGACTTCTTCAGGGCGCAATAATAACTTGGCAGTGAAGACACGAGTCAAATTAATGTTCAAATATGAAATCCAAATAACACCTTTAGCCCTGATATTTGGCAAGGTAACGGAAAAGTGACTAAAACTCCAATCTTATATCAGGAGTAAGACAAGAGGACGATTATGAAGGTCAGCATTAATTTTTCAACCATCAGCCTGGTATAATGCAACGCCAGATATGTCAAATCGGTGCTTGCGCGTGTGCTCAAATTAGTTGTTCACAAACGTCCTCACATCCAAAAAAACGGCATGGTGGCCGATCAAGTCCGTACAAGTCAGTTTCACAGAAGAGAAAAAAGTCTAATTTGAGCACACGCGCAAGCACCGATTTGATATATCTGGCGTTGCATTATACCAGGCTGATGGTTGAAAAATTAATGCTGACCTTCATAATCGTCCTCTTGTCTTACTCCTGATATAAGATTGGAGTTTTAGTCACTTTTCCGTTACCTTGCCAAATATCAGGGCTAAAGGTGTTATTTGGATTTCATATTTGAACATTAATTTGACTCGTGTCTTCACTGCCAAGTTATTATTGCGCCCTGAAGAAGTCTCTGTGTGAGACGAAAGCGTTGGCTATGGCTTTGTGGATTTTTATGAAAATACAATAAAGAACAGTTTTATACAAGAAAAGATCGCGTCTGCAAACTGGAATCTTCTTTGTGTACACATTGTCTAATACATTATGATATACGTATCTATGGGGTGCTGAACCCAATGTGTCATGTTTTAAGGAATCTTTTCTCTATTTAGGAGTGTAAAGGGAGTGCTCCTAGGTTCTTTGCACTCAGCAATAATAGGAAATAATTGCTATATTTAAAAAAAAAAAATTGTTGTCAGGTGCGGTTTGTTATAGCCTCTTCCCCTTTTCTGGTTTGTGTAAAGTGTATGTAGAAGTGGAGCTACCACCTCTTTGAGTAGAGTCAAAATCTCAAATGTCTCCGTGGATGATTCTGAGCTTGAAGTACAAGAATGTGAGAAGAAAATGTTTTACTTACTGTAGATATCACTGATTGTTCCAATGTCTCCCCTTTGAATAACATAAAGGGACCCATCGTTGATGCAATGGTTGACGGGAGACCCATTTCTGTCATGGCGGATTCTGGTGCCCCTGTTACTATTCTTGCTGGCCGTACCTTTTATGAATTATGGCCTCCTGGTACTTCTCTGTTGTCCCTTGACATCAGTCCCAAAGCCTTTGGAGAGCAAGATATTAATTTACTAGGTTTCTTTTGGGGACTGGTAGAATGTTTGGGCAGATCTACTAAAACTAAAGTCTACGTTGCTGTAAATGGCAGAGATATTGTCGGGTGGAAAGACCTTGCACGTTTAGGAATTATTTTATGCCCCGGTCTAGATCCCCTATCACTTTAGGACCACTACCTAACGACGTTCTGTCCTTAGACTTAGAAGATAATATTGCTTCTAGTCTTGTTGACTCTTTTCCGGACGTCTTCAAGGATGCTGTGGGTACTGTAAAGGGATTTGAGCACCGCATCAAGCTCAAAAGTGGTGCTCTTCCGGTTGTGCACAAAGTGAGACCCGTTCCCCTTAGTATTAGGGATGACCTCAAACTTTTGTTGAACAAACTGAAACATGAGGGTATCATTGCACCCATTGATGCCTCAGAATGGGTTTCTCCGGTTGTTTTGGCCAAGAAGACTGGATCTCAGATTATGTGTTGATTTGAGGTCCCTAAATCGCAATATTCTTGTTGATTGCCATCCACTTCCGCACATCCAGGAGATGTTAGCCAATATTGGTAATGCCAAGTTCTTTTCCACAATTGACCTACATTCGGCATATCACCAAATTCAGCTTTCTGAAGGGTCTCAATCCCTTACCGCGTTTGTCACTCCATTTGGCGCTTTTAAATATCTCAGACTCCCATTTGGACTTGCATCCGCTGCAAGTGTTTTTCAGAAGCTTATGGATGGGTTATTTGGTGATATGTCGCATGTCCAGGCATTTCAAGATGACATTCTTATTTTTACCTAGACCAAAGATGAACATGTCCACACCTTACGTAAGGTTCTGAATGTACTTCATTCTACAGGCATGACTGTCAAACCCAAAAAGTGCAAACTTTTGGTTAACTAGGTTGAGTATTTGGGACATTTCATCTCTGCGGAAGGGATCAAGCCCAAGTTTTGTAATGTTGAGGCCATAAAAAATGCTCCTGCGCCTATTGACAAAGATACATTACGTTCTTTTCTTGGCCTTTGTGAATACTACGCCAGATTTGTCCCAGGCTATTCTCTTACTGTGCAACCCCTGAGAGACTTGCTTAAAAAAGGTGTGAAATTTGTTTGGAGTGACTCCATGTCTGAGGTGTTTGAGAAGCTCAAATTGTTTGTCATCAATGCCCCTGCCTTGCGCTCGCTTGATCCCTCGGGTGACTCTTTCATCATTATGATGCTAGCCTTAAAGGACTAGGAGCTGTTTTTGGGCAGTGGGTAGATGGCCAAGAGAATACCATTGCTTTTGCTTCTGGATCTCTCTCTGAAGCTGAATGCCATTATAGCACCATTGAGAGGGAGGCCCTGGGTATTGTTTGGGCTGTGCAAAAGTTCAAAACCTACATTTGGGGCAAGAAATGTGATATTTTTACCGATCACAAACCTTTGGTATTTCTTTTAGCAGGTAATGGTTTGGGTAGGGCCTCTGCTCGTTTGGTCAGGCTTCTTTCCAAATTGCAAGAATACGATCTAGAAATCAAGTATATCCAAGGGGGAAAGAATGCCCATGCTGACTGTTTATCTTGCATTCCCTTACTTTGTAATCCCAATTCCTTGAATGATCTGGCTGATGACTGTGCTGTTGGTGTGACCGATGTGGTATCTGCCAGTGGCGGAAAATTTTCACAAGAAGATTGGGTTATGGCCATGGAAAAGGATTAAGTTTTGAAGAAGGTGGAATTTTTCGTTAGAAACAAGTGGCCCACTAGTAAATTGCTTTCTGATGAGTTAAGGTCTTTTGCACAAGTTAGTGATGAACTTTCTTTTGAAAATGGTATTTGCATTCGTAAAGGTTTGTTTGTCCCTCCACTTTTATTAAGGGACAAGATTGTTGCCATTGCTCATGAGGGGCACATGGGCATCTCTGCCACTTTGAAAAAGCTCAAACAAGTTTTCTGGTGGCCAGGTCTGGATTCCTTTGTTGCCAATTTTGTGGGTAAATGTCCGAAATGTGTCGTCTCTGATATACACTGGAAGCTTAACAAAAAAAACCTTGTTTCCCGTTCCCCTTCCTGAGATGCCTTGGGAAAAAATTGTTCTTGACTTTTTTGGGCCCTTCAATCTTCTTCTATCTCGGATGAGATACCTGTTAGTGGCTATTGACTATTTTTCTAAGTGGTTATACAACTCCTTTGTTGAGGTGGCTAACTCCTCCTCTGTCATTTACTTTCTAGAGAATATTTTCAAAGTCGAAGGCCCACCTTGTTTTATTGTTACTCCAATGATGTTTCTTTTGTCTCTAAACAGATGACAAATTTCTTGGTTAAATTTGAAATTAAGCTCTATCAAGCAGCTTTATACAGTCCTTCCTCTAATGGACTAGTTGAGAGGGCCAATCGCATTCTTAAGGAGGGTATTCCGACTGCTGTTGCAGCCAACGTTGATGTTGCTGATTTCTTGCAAGAGAAAGTTTGGGCTTATCTCACTTCACCTCATTCTACCACTGGAGTCACTCCTTTCAAAACTCTCAGGGGAAGGGAAGCAAGATCAAAGTTGATTCCTGAATGGTTTTCCAATTTAAATGCTGGTTCTGCTTTGATCAGTAAGAGGTTTTTGAGTGATGATCGTGATGTCATTAGAAGTAAGGTTCTGTCTAAACAAATCATGCAGAAAAAACTGTATGACAGCAACTCTGGAGTCAAACTCGAACAAAAATTCTGTTAACGATTGGGTCCTCATTAAGAAACCTTTCAGAGTTTCTAAGGAACAATCCACCTTCTCTCTTCCTGTACGAGTTATGAGGGTTAGTAATCCTTCTCTGTTTTTGGAAGGGAGGTGATGGTGGAATAAGGTTCGTGTGGTGAAACTCACTAATGAACAAGTTGAAATCTTTAGACAAGTTTATGCTGATAGGAATGAAAACAATGATTCCTCTTCAGCTTTTGATATTCATCCTGCTGTCACATTTGGGACTTCTATTGTTGAAAGTGATTCGAATGTCCCTGCTACTTCTCTTTCTGTTTGTGCTCCTGTTGCACGTGCTGTTGGGGGCCCTAGTTCAACCTCCAATTCTCAACTTGGTGTTGAGGGACGGCCTCCTGATGTTCTTTCTCGTAGCCATCGTACCATCAAGCTACCCTCTAAATTGCTTGATTCTGTTCTTTACTAATTTTTTTTTGTTTTGTTTATTTTGTGGGAGGAAAGGGGGGTGTTGTGGTATGTAATGTATCTTATGTATTTGTATTGGTGTTTCACTGTTTCTTTAATTGTGTCCAGAACCTTGATTTCCTCATTGTTCTGGTGCTTGGAATCCCGAGTGCGGTCTGCCTTGCATGAGTCAGTTGGTCTCCGCTCGTCAGCCTGCTTGCTGTGTTGCTGTGGGTTCCCTGCTACGACTTATTCTTCGAATAAACTACTTTGATCCAGCTTCCGGTCTCTACCTGTCATTTCAGCCTAACCGCATGCTACATGTCCTCAAACCAAAAATTATCACGCGCCCAGAAAAGGGAGAGGAGGTGGGATGAGTGAGGTGGTGAACTAGGATAACGGGAGGGGGCGGGAGTAAAGGCAGGGACAACGGGTAACCTCGAAGATAGCCGCAGATCCCAGAAATCCATAGATGGAAGGAGAGGCCTGAGGGAAGTGAGAAACAGCACAGGACCATTCAATGCCAAAAAACAAAGAGGGCGCGGTACAAAGGATATATAAATCCGACAGGAAGGGCACATGTGAGGGGGGCAGTTGCCAGGAAAGTGAAAACATGCCCAAAGGCGGGGCAAAGCGCAGCATTTCATCAATCAAAAGAAAGCAATTTTGAAAGGCACATTAAGTAGCAAATGGAAAGTGCTGGGTGTGGCCTGAGGCAACATAGAGATTACATCATGCCTCTCAGAGCAGCGCGTATGCGCTGCCTATAGGCTCGACCTAAAAAGGTAGGAGCCAGCATCAAGGCGAGGATAAAATGGAGGTTAAGCATGTACAGACTAGGTGGAAAAGAGAGGCGGGCTAGGAGGACACGACACCCCAGACCCACAAGAGTTGCATATGTTTATAAGCATGAACACCAGTACTAGTCAGCCAGGCCCGCTGTAGGTTTGTAAGTCCATTAACAGCACTTCCCAATCTGCCACTATGGGATATTTTCGCAGCCCACGAGCTTCCTCTCGCCTGATAGCCACAGCCTCTGCCCGTGCCCATTTAAGTGTTGCCTTGCACCAAAGAGCTTTACTTAGTAACGTCTGGGCTTTCTAGTGCATGGCTGTGAGTCTACGTGCAATCAGCAATGCCAGATCAATGAACCTGTTTGCAGCTTTAGCCGCTTTTGGGCGTTTAAACAGTCCCAACAATGACCCCCACCAAAGTGCACACATCTACATGGCCAGTCACCTCCGTTAGAGCAGCGGAAACCGCTTCCCACAGTGTTGCAGCCTCATGTACTATGTCAGCTCTTATTTGCTGACGCCTAGCACAATTAGAGGAGGACCTAAACATTTGATGAAGTGTCACTGGGGCACGGTAGGCCCTGTGAAGAATATTATGCTGAATATACTGGAATTTAGCCTTCCGCAACACTTTCCTAGGATGTATGAGTCCTTTTTTCCATTCTTTCTGCGTTAGCTCTCTTCCCACATCCCTCTCGCAGCATCTGCGGGTCGAAGCTAGCGGGTCATGTGTGGTGTACGCTAAAGCGCATACAAACCATGTGATGAGTCCATGACGCTACCTATTATGTAAAGCGTACGTATCTGAAGATGTTGGTCAGGTTCAGTGTTTGTGATGTCCCACAAATTCTCCAACACAGCCAGCAAACTGCCATAACCTAGAAAATGGCCTGCCTGGAGCTCATGCGCTTCTTGTAATCAATCATATAGCAGGAGTGCTCCATCTTGGAACAATGCACCTAGCGTGCCCACTCCTGCTGCCTCCCAGGCCTCTATACCCACCCTGCCCAACATGTCACTAAATGAAGTGATAGAGCTCAACAGGATCTCAGGCAAGTATCGAGGGATGCGTGGCATCAGCGGCAGACTACGATAAAGGCTTCCATATGCTATCCATGGCAGCCCATTACCATTTGCTGGAAGTCTGGCATAGGGAAGGATGGCCTGTTGGATTATCCATTGTGCACGGGCAGTTACAGGAAGACCCAGTTCCTCTGTGAGTAGTCCCGCCAGCCAGTGTGCAGGCCACTGCAGCTGCACTGGCAAATAATAATGTTCAAAGTTTAGAGCTCCCAACCCACCTTTGTCTACTGGCAATTGCAACTTACCAAGAGCAACACACCGCCTCCCCTTACTCCAAATAAACATCCCCAGTGCTGAATGTAACATGTGGAATGGAGATTTGGGAATATGGACTGGGAGATTATGAAAGTAATGGAGCAAACGAGGGAGCATCACCATCTTGGATAAAGATACTTTACCCTGTACTCCAAGTGGTAAAGTGCTCCAGAAATCCATTTGGGGACGCAGCTTGGATTGAATGAACATCTGAGGAAACCTTCTGTGGGCTATTCCAAACCCCTGACTCTGTCATTATAGACATGCTCTGAGTCTGCTTCACAAATGCTTCTAAGTAAATGTAGGCCATCCTCTGCATCTTCTTATATGGCTTTACAGAGCCATGTAATCATTTACGGCTGTGTCCGATGGTATGCAATGTTTGTAGAAGTGTGTGGGTAGCTTGTTCGGTTCCTAAGTGTGTATAAAATCCTGCCATACTAGCCCCTCGGTACACCATATGTGTCAATAAGCCTCTGAGAATTGTGAATCACACCCTCATCTATGGGGTCACCTACATAGTGTAATTTAGCCTCCTCCTATTGTGAGTGTACCTAAATCTGTTGGCAGGACTTGCAGTGCTATAGCTCCTGCAGGTAGTGGTGTCAAATGCATATATTTTCATGCATTGCCTCAGACACTTCTTGCTGTTTGATGCAGGAGCGAGGGATACATTGTGAAGAGCACTCTATATATATATATCCAATTTTTGGAGCTTCTCTCTCGAAAGTCCTATTTCGCCCTGGTGATAGCCAGCAAACCAATTAGTCACACACTGGAGCCAAGCAGCTATGCTCTCTACCCAAAAGTTGGGGGCTTCCATACAGGGGCTCCCCTGTGTGAATGGTAGTCGATGTGCAGGGCTGGGTAAAGGAGCTCAGTTGATCTGTGTCTGGTTGTTGGGCAGTGACAACACCCAACGGCAGTGGAAGTTATGGCGTGTGTTGTGTCTGTTGATAACCATAACTGCTGAATCTCATTGATTTTATGTGCTTGAGACAGATTTCAATTCAGTGTTCAATTCAATTTAGAGCTCATTTCATTTCAGCATGCAGTTCTTGTTTTGCTTCTGTGATTTTGTTTTTCATGCAACATATGAGTTCTGTACGGAGTATATTGCAAACTGAGTCACCTCTAGAGGACAAGCTCATGGTGTGCATGAGTGTGTCAATACTGGGCATGAATGAGAACTCTGAACTTTAAGGTGAAGTAGTGTATTTATCACTGTGCCAGCCACTAGGTCATAAGCAGGGCCACTGGAATTATGCAATGCTGTGCCTTTGATGTTTTCTGCAAAATTGATTTGCCTCAGTTGTCAACATAATCCATGAGATGCTGCATAATGAACAAGTTACTTACCATCAGTATGTAACTGGTAGAGACTCATTCTAGCAGCAGATTCCTCACCTTATGAATATTCCCCAGGCATCAGACTGGATCCAGAAACTTTTCAGCAGTACCTCTATGCACCGGTAGATGGCACGTGTGGCTCCACATGATGCCGTTCTGCTTCGAAATGATGTGCAGAGCATATAGGTGCACCTCCCACGCTCTGACGTCAGTTACTTTCGAGACTGTCTGCATCCCCAAATGCAGAGCTGCTAAAGAAAATTTGTAGACCAGTGTGCAGTTTCCTAGACTTAGGATCTTATTAATGGATACAGTCCAATCAAAGAACAAGGAGGATGGGGGGGTCGGTGAGGAATCTTCAGCTAGAGTCTCTACCAGAAAGAATGTTACCAAAGGTTAGTAACTTGTTACTCGGCGAAAGCCTTCTAGCTGCAGATTCCTCACCTGTTTAGTAGATACCCAAGCAGTACCTAATAGGAGGTGGGCTAGGATGGACTCAAACCAAAAGGCCCTGCAGAACTGAGCGGGCGAAATACCCTTCTCGGGGGACCTGACTGTGCAGAAAATAGTAGTTTGTAAATGTATGGGAGGGCGCCCAGGTAGCCGCCTTTTGAATGTCTATGACAGGGACTCCGTATTCTCACACACTGGTAGCAGCCTTGCCCCTGGTAGAATGAGAATGCAGTGTTTCCTTAGGCTTCTTTTTAGCCAGGGCGTAGCAGATCTTAATGCAGGGCACTATCCAGCAAGAGATGGGTCTCTTCTGCACAGCCTTGCCTTTTTTTGCTCCAGCAAATTCTACAAAGACCTAATCGTCCACCTGGGGGAGGATTACGTATTGGCATTGTTTGCGCTCTGTTTAATGCACTGCCCCCAGGGCAGCCGCGAACTCGCGCTGCCCCAGGGCAGCGCATTCATGTGAAAACACGGAGCAGCCGCTCTGTGTTTTCCCAGTGCAGGCGGCACCCACCTGCACTTTCAAAGGGGTTTAGAGATCCCCTTCCAGGCGGGTGCAGTCAGTGACTGCACCCGCCTACAAGGGGATGTCTCGGGGGTCCATGGGACCCCTTTTTCCCCCTGCAGAGGGCTGCTGTCAGGAGGCGCACCTTTTAAATGGCGCACTGTCAGTGTGCCTCCTGAGGGCTTCTTTGACTCTGGGCCCGCGTCTGTAATATGGCGCGGACGCAGAGTCAAAGAAATTCCCTCATTTGCATAGGGCACGCCCCTATGCAAACGAGGGAACATCCTCTTTTGATAGTGCTTGCACTTTAAGTGCGCCAGCGCTATCTGTATTATAGAAGGGGACGCACAAGCATCTGCGTCCCCTTCTATAATACCAAAGTGCCACGGGGGCGCGCAAAGCGGGCGCAAACGCCCGATGCGCCCCCAGGGCACCTTATGTAATACGGCCCCTGGTGTTCTTTGGTATGATCTGTGTGGAAGCTCATAACTCTCGTGGGGATCCAAGCAATGAATTCTCTTCCTCCTTAGAGTGGTGAAGTGAAGCATAGAACGTTGGCAGGGTGATAGTTAGGCTGGCGTGAAAGGCATCACAATTTTTGGCAGAATGGATGCCTGAGTCCGCAGAACCAGTTTGTCTGGGAAGAAGGTGGTGTATGGCAGATCAACACAGAGAGCTTGAAGCTCAGTCATGCCCTGCGCCAGTGTTATGGTGACGAGGAACACTGTCTTGAAGGTGAGGAGCAAGCTTTGATGCTGGAAAAGCACCACAAGGCATCGGACTAGAGAATCCCACCTTTGGATCTGAAAACACCCTTGGTGCTGAAAGATGCTTTACTGCACAAAAAATCTTCAGCACTGAAAATACAGTTGACGCCTAAAATATCCTTGGTGTCGAAAACAGCAAAAACACCTTTGGAGCCAAAACAGTGACATGCGGAGTGAATATTTGCAAATCTGCCAAAAAGATTTGACAATAAGCAAATGATTTTTTTAATCAATTCGGACACTGGAAGGGTAGTTGTAAAACCACCTCTCCCACCAATGGCACACTTCCTAAAAGGATGAAATCATGGCGTCAGAGCCGCCCAAGGCTCCAAGGAAGAATCGTAAAGACAGGGGATCTAGCCCCATACTTTTTACTCAAACCCCACCTCCTCCACCTGCTCCTACGCCTTTATCACCAGTTCATCCTCAGTCACCTGAACACTTTCTTTGCGAACAACCACAGGCATCACCCGCACCATCACCAAGTGGAGACCTGGACACAGGGGGATGACATTCACCCCTATGAGACACCACACTTTCCTGACCCACAGGTAGGTCCAGATAATGTCAATGACCTATGGGATCACTACGACATACACCCTGTAGAGGACACTGATTCCGACCTATACCCCTCTAAACCCTCACTGCCACACAACACAACAACCTACCATGAGGTTCTTAGTAGAGCTGCACACTTTCAAAAAGTGAATCTCTATACATTACAGGATGAGGATGATTTCTTGGTGGAAACATTAAGCAGCTTTCACATGACAGTACAGTTCATTCTTAAGCATGTTAAAGGGTATGCTTAAGCCCACAGTGGAATTTTTAAGTAACCAGTAAAATCAAGGGTCATAACCCCAAGGATGGACAAAAAATATAAGCCCTCCCCTTCCGATCCTACATACATCAAGGGCCAGGTTGAACCTGATTCTTTACTGGTTCATACTACCAGGAAAAGGGCCAATTCTCAGGGGACTGGGGATGCTCCCCCGGCTGATAAAGAGAGCAAGAAGTATGATGCGACAGGAAAACATTTCACTGCACAAGCAGCCAAGCATCTTCGTATAGCCAATTTGATAGGCCAGCTTTCATGACACAATACAGCCCAATGGGATGAAATGCAAGAACTACTCCAGTATCTACCAGACTAATACCGGTCAAATAGGGGCTGAGCTAGTGGAGGAAGGCAAGATTATTTCTAATGCCACCGTACAGTGCACACTAGACTCAGCCGATAACAGTGCAAGGCAGATTAATACAAGTTTCACAATAAGGTGCCACGCATGGCTTAGAGTCTCTGGTTTTAAGCCTGATGCCCGACAACATCTACAATTTACCATTTGATTGTGAATATTTGTTCCAACCACAGGTAGATGAAATGTTGGAAAAAAAAAATAAAAGACACTGATACTACCAAACCCTTCCAGCACAGGGGTTCCTTTCGTAGAGGACACTATAGAGGGGCGTCAAGAACTAGCACTTCCACAGAGACAGGCGACCCGCAAAAGCAGCAAGGTTCCTACCAGTCCCAATACACCAGAGGGACATGCTAGAGGTCACACTACAAAAAAAATAGAGAACGAGGTTGTGGATCTACCTCCAAAGGACCACTCCCAATAAACAGTGACCCTGTATGCCTCGCCCCTCTATATTTAACACCAATCGGGGGACGGCAGCAGCAATACCACAAACACTGGCACACATAGCAACTGATAAGTGGGTCCTTTCCATCATAAAAGATGAGTACTGTCTATAACTTACAGCTACCCCGGCCACAATACCACAACAATCACAAAATATGTCACCAGACCACCTAACACTCCTACAAGAGGAGGCCAAAACAAAATCAAGGGCACGGGGTGTAATCCGTATACTTCCTCATTCCAAAAAAGGAAAGAACTTTGAAGCCTATTCTAGACCACAGGCCAGTCAACAAGTGCATCTTATCAGAACATTTCCATATGGCAACACTTCAAGAAGTAATGCCATGGCTACAGCAAGGAGACTTCATGATGGAAATAGCCCTCAAAGACACCTACTTCCACATTCCAAGCACCCAGCACAGCACCACTACCTCCGATTTCAAGTAAATGATCAGCACTGCCAGTTCAAGGTGTTGCCATTCGGAGTAACTACTGCACCAAGAGTATTCACAAAATGCCTTCCAGTAGTAGCAGCTCATCTCAGAAAGAGGGGCCCACATGTTCCCATATCTAGATGATTGGCCGATCAAGAGTGCCACCAACGAGTAGTGTCTGCAGGACACTCAAAATGTAATCAACCTTCTACACAAATTAGGCTTCACACTCAGCGGCAACCATTGCAAATGCAGCTGTTCTTAGCCGCAATTTTAAACTCTGTTACTGCCAAGGACTATCCCAGTCTAGAAAGGGTGCAAAAGTTTCAATTAGCATTGCCTCTTTTTCAGCCACATCATCATGTCACAGTAAAAAAAAAGTTAGGAGTTTTCTCAGAATGATTGCGTTATTTATCTCCATAGAGCCACAGGCAACTGCATATGCGGCCACTTCAACGCACTCTTCAATCACAATAGTCTCAAGCGGCGGGGCATCTACAAGATACAGTGTTGGTAGGGCCAGCGACTCATCGCTGTCTGAAGTAGTGGAAAAGCAGCAAACTGTTGCAGGGTCAGCCGTTCGAAGCCCCAGTTAAAAAAATCCCCACTATAACAGATGCATTCCTACAGGGTTCGGTGGCACATATGCAGGACTTCACAGTACGTGACCCCTGGTCACCAACTCAGAAACACTTTCACATCAATCATCTAGAGCTTCTTGTGATTCAATTAGCTCTGAAAGCTTTTCAGCAACATCTTAATCACAAAGTAGTACTGATCCATACAGACAACATGACCGCAATATATTATATTAAAAAACAGGGGGGCACATACCCCATACAGCTCTCACACATAGCAGACCAGATATGGCACTGGGCGATACATCACAAAATCCACCTCCTAGCATAATACCTACTAGGGCTGGACAACAGCTTGGCAGATATGCTCAGCAGAATACATTAGCAAGCACACAAGTGGGAGATCAAGACAACACTCCTCCATTCATATTTCCAATGGTGGGGAACCCCGGAGATAGACCTCTTTGCAAGACAACAGAACGAGTAATGCCAAAGCTTTGCCTCCAGGTTTCCTCACCCACAATCCAAAGGCAATGCCCTATGGATCTGTTGGTCAGGGACAGTTGCTTACGCTTTTCCTCCTCTCCCACTCATTCCTTACGTGGTTCAAAAGCTAACACAAACATCCCTCATGCTAATCCTAATAGCCCAACATGTGAGCGACAAGCATGGTTCACAACCCTGCTGCAACTATCGGTGGTGCCACACGAGAAACTGCCTCTCTGGCCACATCTTCTAACTCATGAACAAGGAAAGGTCATACATCCAAATCCAAAACTGCTCAATCTGGCTATTTGGTTCCTGAGGTTATAGATTTGCACACCTCAATCTACCACAAGAATGTATGAACATTCTAAAACAAGCTTGAAGGCCAGCCACACGAACCTGTTATGCAGCCAAATGGAAGAGATTTGTCCATTACTGCTTAGCCAAATAAATCCAACCACTCTCACCAACAGTGTTAGACCTTGTTTGTTATCTACTTCATTTACAACAAGCAGGCCTTGCATATACCTCCGTTACACTACATTTAGCATCTCTTGACGCTTACATGCAAAAAAGAGAACATATGTCGCTCTTTAAAATTCCAGTAATCAAAGCATTTATAGGACAAAAAAGAATCCTTCCACCTTCTATCCCACCAGTACTGGTCTGGAACCTAAATATAGTTCTCACTAGACCCATGGGACCACCCTTTGAGCTGCGGTATTCATGTGATTTACAGTTCCTCACATGGAAAGTAGCGTTCTTAGTAGCTATCATATCTCTCAGTCGAATAAGCAAACTTCAAGTGCTCACTTTAGATGAACCTTTCTTTCAAATATATCCAAATGAAATAGTACTTTGGACTAACCCAAAGTCAGCGTATGATACGATTCCATGCAAATCAAACAATTGAACTACCAGTATTCTTTCCTAAACCAATTTCAGTTGCAGAAAGAGCTCTACACACACTTGATGCTAAAAGAACATTAATGTATTACATCAAGAGGACCAAACCTTTTTGCAAAACACAATAACTTTTTGTTGCACTTCAAACCCTCAAAAAGGTTCCCCTATCTCCAAAGCTGGAATTGCAAGGTGAATATTAAGATGTATTCAAACTTACTACCACAAGGGGAAGTGATCACTACCTGTAACTCCATAAACTCACTACACACTCAAAAAAGGAGCCTTAATGGCTTTTTATAGGAAACATTGTTTAACGGATATCGGTATAGCAACTAGATGGAATAAACCACATACATTCATAAAACACTATTGTGTTCCTGTCTTAGCTAATCAACAAGCTAGAGTGGGTCAAGCTGTATTACGCTCACTCTTTCAGACATCTATGTCAACACCTAGCTAACCACCGCTTTTGGGGAGCACTAATTTGCATTCTGTGCTAAGCATATGTTTCTACGACCAACACATGCTACGAATGGAATATGTTACTTACCCTGTAAGCATCTATTCATAGCTTGTAGTGCTGTAGATTCATATGCACCCACCCTCCTCCTCGGAAGCTACTGGCTGACGTATTCACTTCTCTACTAAAACACTCTACCTTATGTTGTTGTTATGTTATGGCCACTTGCTAACCCAAAGGTGTATCTCAGCGCTTTGCTACTTGGGGTTGGTATAGTACAATCAGAACAACCACTTCTTTAAGAGTCTTGTCAAGTTCTGAGCACATACACATTTGCAGAGGAAGTTTGTTCCAATGAAGTGGGGCAAGATATGAGAAAGATATACTTCCTTAATAAAGCATTGCTTGCAGTCCTGAGCAGTCTAGTGGGGTGGTAATTGCAGAGTCTGTTGTGAAGATAAGCTGGTAAAAGTTGGTTAGCGCCTTGTGAGTCAGACAACACAGCTTAAAAATGCACGTTTTCCAACTGGCAGCCAGTGCAAGGCTTTCAAGATGGGTGCGAAAGAGGAGCGCAAAGGGAGGTTGCAGATTTGCCAGGCCTTTGTTCTGCACAACCTGAAGCTTATACAACAGTGTGTCATTGGCTGCAACTAGCAGCGCATTCCCACAATCCAGGCGACTCGTAAACAAGGCCTGGACTAGGGTTTTTCTTTAGGCAGACAGGAGCCACAGAAAGACTTTCCTTAGTAGGCGCATTGTGGCAGAACAAGAGCCACAGTTCGCCCTAACCTGGTCTTTCATGGATAAAGTCTGATCCAGTTTAATACCACGGTTTGTTACCACCTGATTTGGCCATGGGGCTAGACCTAATTCAACAGGCAAGCAGTCTGCCGATCAGAGCTCCAGAGTCTTTCTGAACAGCACAATCTTGGTCTTGTCACCGTTTAATTGAAGACAGTTTCTTGTCATCCAGTTAGCAATTTTCTTTATGCAGCACGCGAACCGAGATTTAACCTTCTCCGGTCCTGCCCAAAGGAAATGATGAGTTGGGTATCGTCAGCGTATGATACGATCTCGAATACGCATGATCTAACAATTTGTGCGAGAGGGGCCACATAAATATTAAATAATGTCAGGCTCAGAGAGGAAACCTGTGAGACTCCTTTGTTGACCAGCATCATTTGTGACTTGAAGGAGTCTAGAGAGATTGTTTGGGTTTGGTTGTCATGAGCCAGTGTAGTGCTCTGCCATATATACCTGCGTCATGCAATCTACGGACTAGGATTGTATGAGAGACCATATCGAAAGCTGCTGATAAATCCAGCAGTACCAACATGACCAGGGTGCCATCGTCTAGTGACAGTCTGATGGTGTCGGTGACTGGCACTAGCACGGTCTCTTTGCTATGCGTTTTCTGAAAACCGATTATAATGGGACTAAGATCTTATGTTCTTAGAGGAAAGCAGATAG